>SRQG01000432.1:0-21519 GCA_018360325.1 Claviceps aff. humidiphila group G2b
CCCAATACTAAGAAGCAGCTCGGCCGCGAGGTCGTTGAACTCCTGACTCGGGATCGAAGCATACCGCGGGTGACTATGCCGTGCGCGGAGGAGTAGGACAGGTACATTCGCGTCGCGTAGGCGCGAGTAGTTCATGTCGTGGACGCGGTCCCGCGTACCAAAGAGATAGACGGCCTGTCCCTCAAAAGTAGCCCGTTCTCGTCTCTCGAGCCTAGAAAGCAACCGGGGCTCGAGAGTTCGAAAGTCCGTAAGGTCCGCATTGCCCTGACGCATATTCTCGAGGACCCGTCGAAAGGCAATGCTACTCGCGTCCGTATCGCTTTGCCGGACGAGAGTAACGAGTTGAATCGTGTCCTTGAGAGCTCGGTAGGCATTCCTACCTGCTATAATCATTGGCGTTACGACGTGGACGCCGTGAGCGATGTCCAATGCTCATCCTTTGCCGTCGGGAGAAGGAGATCCGGGAGTTCGTCGCTAAACTTCCCGGCGTTGGGAAGCCAATTCGCAGCAAGGTCTAACGGACGAGATGATAGGTCATCAGGATTCCTGTGGCCCGCCTCGCCGAGTCCCGCGTTGAGTAGCTCTTGAAAAAAAGCTTGATTAGTCTCCTGTTCGGGAACCGCAGCCTCGAACTCGTCTACCTCCTCCTCGGGAGGGGGGATCTCGTCGATGTAGTCAAAGGGTAGCCGGCGATCATCCTCATCCTGTAGGTGGTGGAAGGCGTCCTCCCATGTCTCGTACACCGTAGAACCTAAAGTAGAGTTAGCATATAGTTGTCTGACTACTACCATTAGAGGTAACGAACCAATCGTAAGCGGGAGACTCGGGTATACACGCCACGGAAGGTGTAGAACCACCTTTAGGCGGCAGTAATCGGTGTACGAAGGGTGTTGCGGATCCGAACGGTAGCGAGGGACGTAACGGATAATCCGGTCGGGGACGCTGTCGTCAAGTCTTGGCGGCTGCGGAACTCTCGTGTTATGCCGGATTAGAAACGTGAACAGCGTAGTAGCCTCGTACTGTTCTTCTCGTTCGAGATACTTAACGTAGAGGCTTCTCCTCGGCCGTGTAGATTGTTGGTTCCCGCCGGTACCCGGTACGTCTACTACGGCGTCTCGATCCTCTTCGGCCCGGCAATCGAGGGTAAGCACAACCCGAGAGCCCTCTACGAGCGCAAGATCGAGTAGGAGAAAGGCTAGTTCTTGCGACCCCCAATCTCGCTCCACAAGAAGCTTGGAGACATCGGGAGATTGTGCAAGCACTTCGAGCACCGCCGCGTACTTTCTTCGGGTGCAGTATCCTCGAGCTCACTTCCTTCGGGTGCAGTATCCTCGACCTCCGTAGTAGACAGCAGCCGGCGTCTCTTCGAAGGTCCGGCTTCGCTAGACATCGTGGCGGGATTGAGACGTCGTACAGATAGATAGAAAGTGCCGTGGTGCTTAAAACGCTGTTCTCGACGTCGTACATACAAAGGTAAAATTGTAATCAAAATAAGTAGGTGATTCTCAATACAGAAGTCAAAATACGTAGGTGATTCTCAGTACAGAAGTTGGGGACTTGGCCTCTCGCAGTATAGACCTCGGTCCATCTCGGCTCGTACCTAAGTTCCATAAGCTTCTTGCAATTTTTGCATGACTACTTAATAAACCAATTCTTTTCTGTGCACCCTAATAAGCGAGCCCTCGGATTTCTCGAGAGCCAATCATTTCGCCAAGCTTTTCATGACTCAGGACATCCGGTTTTGAGAGCCTTATGTATTTAGAATTGGCTCCGCTTCGCTTCGCCAATTAGGTAGCCCACGTCAGTGCTGACCTTAATAAACCACCAAAAATCTTGACCCGCGAAGAACTTTGTGATTATGGAGTGTGATATATCACGAAATGCATGATGCGACCGCGGGATCACACCTAAAACTTTTGAAAATGGTCTGGGTGGAAAAACTCTGCCAGAATACACTGCACCGGATACCGGATTGCCCACGCCCGTTCAGATGGCTTATTGGAGAGTGGTTGGAAAAGCGGAGTTACTAATCAGCGACTATCGTTTCGTCAAGAATTGAAGAGAATCAGTGAGATTTCGATCGATATTTCGATAGAGTTATGGCCATCCCAAGATAGAGTACAGACACTCGGGAATGTTCCACCTGGTCCTCACTCCGGATATGCCCTTTCACAAACCGCCAGTTCAAGTTCGAAAAAGGTTGTGAGCAAGATGTTATGTTACCGAGCCTCTTGGAACCCCTTTTCTTCAATATATCACTTCATTTAAGCCAAATGCGGTGGTCGAGGAACCTACCCCACAGCAAAATTTACCTCACTTCGAAGTTCGTCACATAAACATTGGGCTAGATTTTGGCCATCGCGCGCAATAACTTATAAAATAAGTTACTTATACGTATCCAGTCAAATTCGCATGCTGTAGACTCAATTGAGTGTAATGTTGAGAGTCTTAATGGAATATTTATTCATTGAATGACAGAATCAGAACTTAATCTGTCTCAATGTCCTTCCACACTACCATCGCAATATCTTCGAGGTATCCTAGAAGAGTCTTTGGCAACTCATAACATATGCCATTCTAGGCCCCGCTAGTGGAATCGCTCTTTCAGGCGAGATCATATGTTCTCAATGGAGTCAAGGTCAGATCTACGCGACGGCCGTCGGCCAATCCAGAGAACCCACCACGGGCTTCTCGAGGAAATCCAATGATCCATCAGTTTTCAGCTGGGTGAACGTTAATTGAAGTGTACTAAGATTTTGTCTTCATTGATTATATGTCGAGATAAAACTGTATTTTATGACGATCAACGCCGAATAGGTGCCGAATGGGTGGTGAAATTTGCTCCAATGCTGCGGCAATGCATGCAATTACAATGGGCGCGTTTTGTCTGGTCTCGTACACATGTAACTTCAATCTCCTGTGATTCTGAAACTAGCCAATTCCATTGATTGGAGAGCCGTCTTATTAGTCTGAAGTTCAGTGTACGATTTCGAACTCCCGGACGCTAAAGTCCTTAGTCCAGACCTAGGTCTGCCCAGCGCCATCCTCAACAGAGCATTCACCTGAGCATGAAACCGCGACGAAATCACGTAAAGGGCATAAATCTGTATCAGAGAGCAAAGATAGGATTTTTTTGGGAATGTTGAGTTGTTGAAAATGAGCGTTGCACGGCTTTGCAACGCATGACGACAAGTTTCTTCAACTTTCTCAAGGTGCCTCCTGATTGTGAATTTGTGTCCGTAGAAAGGTTGTCGCGGTTGGCGCACCTGTCGTAAGGGGCGCGACCTGTTGGTCATTGTTGCCTCGAGGCTCGGGGACCTCCGAGCCTCGTGCAGAACTTCTCGTACCTGAGGCCATGATAAAGATCAGCGCTGCCGCGCAAGTAAGTTAAGTAAGTCAAATCAAGTCCGGGGGTATGACTTGCTCGACTTGACGAAATTCTGAGGCCTGCTTGCTTACTTGAGACATTCGTGAGACTTGACTTGGCAAGCCGAAAAGGAGTCACGTGACCCACAAAAGTCACGTGAGTCGTCAAAAAGTCACGTTTTAGGTCACGTGACTTGCGGATTGCTTCAGAAAAAGCTTGTCAGCAAGATTATGTGAATTTTTAAATGTTTCTTGCTTCTGCATACAATGGTTGAATGAAAGCAATTAGGAACAGCTACTAAACTAAGTTACGGGGCGAAAGGGAAAGAAACCATGTCCATCTCCGAAAAGCTTATTGCGGTCCGTCTTTACCCCTCGTCAATCCTGATCGACGCGTAGATGTAGATCGGGTTGTCTGTGGGTACGAGAAGCCGCCCAGCTTAATGGATTGCCTGCGCATCCAATTGCGTAAACATTGGATCTTCTCCAGAGTTTCTGGTTTCATCGCGTGGCGTTGCGAAGTTACGGTCAGCTTCGCCGCGCTGAACGCCCTTTCGCAGTCGGCAGCCATAGCAGGAATCGCCAGAAGATCCAAGGCCAGTTGACTGAGTGTGGGAAACTCCTTGCGCTTTTGTAACCACCAATCAACCGGATCCTTTAACCCCGAGGCCGTCTGAGCAGGTGACATACCGTAGTATCGCTCAAGCTCTGATGGGCCCTCAGATTCAGGGCGAGTGGCGTTGGGTCCGCCATCAACGTCATCTTCGAAATAGTCCTCGTATGTGGGAGCTCCGTTGGGTCGATCGTGGGATGGAGCCGAAGATGCAATTGGATATTCGGCTGCCTGACCCGTCAAATCAGTTACGGCGTACCAGGTCTGCCAATATTCAGCCAACCCTTCCTTGGCAGCTACTATCCAGTCTCTCTGGTTGCTCCATTTCTTAGTCAAATATGTGATCCCAAGGCCAGGGTGCAGTATGATGGCTGCGGAGTACAACGGTGTTTCGTCCGACTTCGTGTAGTAGTCGTTCAACTTCGACCAACCGTTCATGACCGAGGCAATCAGATAAGTTCGCGACGAGGCCGACATCTGGATCTTACAGCGCTTGCTACTGGGCCCGGCATCATCAGTTCCATGACAGTCATATTGCGGGAGCGAGTCGGGATAGTACGATGCTGGGCGTGAGTGCCCGCTGCCGCGCCCTAGCAGTAATGAGATGGAGGAATCTGAGTCGGAATCCAAAAAGGTACCTCGAAATAGGCGGCAAAAGAGGTACCGAAAAGCGGGGCAGACACGTTTGGATTTCGAGTCGGAATCCAGAAAAGTGACTTCAGATTATATGGTCGCGCGGGCGAGCGTGCAGGTACCTGAGAATCAGCCTACCCTATACTAGCTAGCAATGATGAGATGGAGCTTTCTGAGTGAGAAAGCGAAAAGGTACCTCGAAATAGGCGGCAGAAGAGGTACCGAAAAGCGGGGCAGACACGTTTGCTTTTCGAGTCAGAAAGCAAAAAAGTGACTTCCGATTATATGGTCGCGCGGGCGAGCGTGCAGGTACTGATGATTTGACACGACCGCGATAATCATTGGCCAGATTGAAAAGGCCGGTGGGTCGCGGCCATCCCAACTCTTCGCAGCCACGAGTCCCACGACCATTGCGACCGACAATTCAATGGTGTGCAATGCGACAGATATATCGGCTGCAGCCTGCATCTGAATTGACGTGCATCGCGACCAAGTCGATTGAATGCGACAAACATATCGGCTGCAGCCTGCATCTGAGTTGACGTGCATCGCGACAATTCAATGGTGTTCAATGCGACAAACATATCGGCTGCATCTGAATTGACGTGCATCGCGACCAAGTCGATTGAGTGCGACGAAGAAATAGTTAGGCGCGAAAGCAGGGTCAAGAGAATCCAGTTGCCCCGTACATCGCGACTAACTCAATGGTGTTGAATCATGAATGCGACAAACATATCGGCGACATCTGAATTGACGTGCATCGCGACCAAGTCAATAGTTACACGCAAACTGTAGTGATAGACTCGGGCTAGGTGAAGGATCACGTTTTTTACCCAGGTGTTCTTGAGTGCGACAAACACATCGGCGACATCTGAATTGACGTGCATCGCGACCAAGTCAATAGTTACACGCAAACTGTACTGATAGACTCGGGCTAGGGCTAGAATCTTGAAAGCAGGCTTAAGAGAATGCGACTACGCTGCGCATCGCGACCAAGTCAATTGAATGCGCCAAACAAATAGTTAGGCGCGAAAGCAGGGTCACGAGAATCTAGTTACCCAGTACATCGCGACCAACTCAATGGTGTTCAATGCGACAGACATATCGGCGACATCTGAATTGACGTGCATCGCGACCAAGTCAATTGAGTGCGACGAACAAATCGGCTACATCTGAATCGACGTGCATCGCGACCAAGTCAATTGAATTCTTCAATGCGACAAACATATTGGCGACATCTGAATTAACGTGCATCGCGACCAAGTGAGGAAAGTAGATTCCCATACAAATTTGTATGAAGAGAGACTTAGTTGATGGGAAGTATCAAGATATCCGGGTTACCCTATACTCGAATTTCCGAAACTGGGTGAAGAGAAAGACTCGAGCCGTACATCGCGACCAACTCAATGGTGTTCAATACGACAACCAAATCATCAGAAATCAGCGTGTATCGATAGACTGCCCTCGGTCAGAGCAACAGTTGCGCGAAGAAGATATGATACACTCATCACTTTGTTGCGTCCATTCTGAACTCAAACCAGATTCGGCAATCAAACCCGACCCTGCATTTAAGCGCGATTCCATACTTCCTCGGTTCGTCAATATGTAGCGATTTATGCCAGGAGAAAATTCGTAGGAAGCTTTGCAAGCTGATGCACTGCCCGAGTCCCATGTCCGCGCAATCAATCCTGCATTACCTAAGCATCCAAAATTCACATCCGTGCTTCGCCCGATATCTCGATATTCCCCGCATACCATTGTCGCTCCTTATCTCCCTCCAACACATGATACTGTCCTGTGATTATTGCCGAACTACCGACAGCCATTACCGCCGAACTACACCGACAGCCATTATCGATACTACCACAGCGTTAGGGTTATCTGCCATATAGTAAGTGCTGCATGTTAACCACTTTCTGAAACGATTGACTAACTATTCAAGAGGGAAAAGATGGGACTGGAAGATTTCCGCTACGATGCCGAGCACCAAGTTATGGTCTGTCTCAAGTGCGCGACTTGCCTTGTGCCCGGCCGTGGCGGTCCAGGGACCAAGACAAGGCGAAATCCTTGGGAAAATCACCTCCGCGCTGCGCCTCACGGGCTCCTGAAACAGGAGCTTAAGACGATGTTGGCTCTGCTGTCGGCGTGCGAGCTGCGTGATGCTGAAGAGCTGCAGCGACGGATGCCCGATCCGAGAACTCCGTGCCGTGAGATCCAGGGACTGGCTACCTTCACTGGCTACCTATGCTGCTGCAACGTCAACGAGGCGCCCTGCACCTTCGTCACTCGATCGCTGGGGCGGATGGAAGACCACATGCCCCGGCACGGTAGGAAGCCCGGTGAGCACAAGCGAAGTGTTCTCCGGGGAGAAGGCGAGCGACTCTGGCAGGCATGCTCGCTGCAGAGCTACTCGACAGCCCCCAACCGGATCAAATACTTCGTCGTGACGGTGCAGGAGGCAAATGCGGGGCCAGGCCCATCTTCATCACCATCATCATCATCAGCAGCAGTGGCAGTAGCACATGAACATCCGGGTCGACAAGCGGCCGACGCGGCGTTCCTGAACAAGATGATCCAAGGCGTGCACGAGGTGAAACGTGGCCGACAGCGCCAGGCAGCCCTTGTTGGGACATATGACCGGAACTCGACGGAGAGATGGCTGATCCACATGGGGTTTCCGAAGTACCTGGAGGGACTTCTAGACGCCGAGATCAGGTCGTCGTTCCAGCTGCCGAAGAAGGGCTATGTAGATCAAAAGGATGAGGCGGAGACAGGCGACCTACTAGTCATACTCTCGACAGCCGAGTCACTTTTCCGCGACGCCTACAACCTGGTTTCTGAGAAGACCGGGGGCCAAATAATTTCCTACGCACACATGTTGGCGTTGAGCAACTTCGCGGCCGGGGACCGCAAGCAGGGCAAGGACATTGGCTTCCGGTTTCACAAGGAGGCAAAGTCCTTGGTAAGCTACTTCCAGCGGATGAAGGAGCTGCTTGTCTTCTTCTACAGAGTAGCTTACCGAGAAGACGGACACTTCACTGTCAGGGCTGAACCGGATGCAGAAACAGTGTCGCCGACGTCCGAACGGCAGGAGTATACGCAGCTGCCTCAAGACATTATCCGGCCAGGGGTTGGTCAGCGCAGCGCCATGCAACGTATACTGGACAAATTGAGCGAGTTGAAGACTATGTACGCATGGAGCCACAGAAGTACTGAGGGGGATCGGCAGACGGTGGCGGCTGAAGAAGAGAAGGAAATGGTGGAAGAATTAAAGCCGGCCGTGCGTGTCTTCTTCATGAAGCTGATATGTCACGAGTTCGAGGGCCAGCCTTTCCAGTCGCCAGTGCTCAGCTTCTGCGCCATGTTGAGCCGGACAAAGGCCTACGCAGGCCACCGAAGCAAGAAAGGCACGGGGGACGATGAGCGGGACGACGCAGAGCAGCAGCGGCTCGACACGGGCGGCTGGCAGGAGGCGTCCAATTACAAAAGCGAGTTATCCAAGTTGGTATGGATGGCACAGCTCTTGATATTTGAGTCAGTCTACCATAATCACGTCGACAATGTCGGCGACACGATCACTAACCAACTTACGAAGCTTTGCGAAAAGTTTTTGCACCAGGCGAAGGACACAGCTTTCGCTCGCATATTGAGCTGGCGGCTTTATCTGTCCAAAGTGTGTAAGGGGGTCATCGCAAGCAACCAAGCGCGCTGGTCATCGGATGGCCAGGAAATAACCTATCGTGGCACAACCCTTAGCATCACGGAGCATATCCCGCAGCTGATCCTGTTCCAGTACCAACGGGCGTATGCGTTACTCTTTGACACATTGCTCTTCGGGGAAAAAAGTTTAGGACCGATACAGCCGGAGAAGCTAGATGATGATCTCGATGACAAGGTGTTCAACGGTTCGTGGTTGACGCACCCGAAGAACGCCAAGCTTCTGAGCGGCGCTGACTTGGCGCTCATGAAGTGTATTATGGAGCGGCCAGATCTGAAGTCTCAATTCTGTAATTATGACGCCGAGGAGGACCAGACGAAACTCAACAAACAAGCTGCCGAAGTCTACGAGGAAGGCGTGCAGCAATTCCTTCAGGCGATCGCCACCCTCTTGCACATTTCACCAATGCCGCCGATGAGGGCTCCCGAGCTGCTGTCGATAAAGTGGTTCAACACTGGAAGCCAGCGCCGCGACCTGTTTCTATCGAAAGGGATGCTTATGTTGCATGTCAAATACCACAAGTCGCGGGAGGTGACGGATAAGGATAGAGACAATGTCCGCTTTGTTCCGGTGGACGTTGCCGAGCTAGTCCTTACCTTCATTGCCATGGTGCAGCCGCTGCGGCTCGCTTTTCGGGCTCTAATGCAACCAGACGAAAAAGACACATACCTCTCGCCCCGCCTCTTCTCCTACCTCGACGGGAAACAGTGGGAGGACGATAAACTGTCCGGTATCCTGTACCGCGCATGCGGTCTCGCCAAGGTGCCACAGTTCAAAGTGGCATGGTGGCGGCAGGCGGCTGCCGCTATCACCAAAGAAAAGTTTCTCGCCCAGCAGCTGCCTGACTTCTCGGAGATATTGGAGGATGGTCCGAACGAAGAGCCGAATGAAGAAGAATGGTTAATCGGGGACTTGGCACAGGCCAGCAATCACTCGTACGCAACATTTAATCAGAGTTACGCCGGTTCGACGACACTGGCAACGAACGATGTGATTGAACGCGCGCGTCGGGCGTCAGAAAGCTGGAGGGCACTCTTCGGAACTGACCGACTCCTGGCTGAGGAAAAGGCCCGTCGCGGCAGGAAGCGGGCGTGGCTCGGGGAGAGTGAAGAGATCATCGGCTCCATGAGCACGTACAAAAAGGCGCGTCTGCGTGTTAGGCCGACGCAGACCTTGGGGGCCCTCCAGGCTGTGGCACGCCAGCTTTATAATGACCCAACGATGAAGTTCCGGCAGCCAGGCCAGCGAGATGCCATGATTGCAATGCTAGGGCCGCGCGCGACGGATCAGGTGGTGGCCGTGCTGGCCACGGGATCGGGCAAGACGCTGCTGTACATGGTGGGAGCCAAGCTTGCAGGTGCTGGTATAACGATCGTGGTGGTGCCGACTGTGGCATTGCGTGAGAACTTGCTGTTTCGGCTCAGCGAGACAGACATCATCGCCATGGTCTGGAAGCGGAACGCCCAAACGGAGGCGCCCGTTGTGCTAGTGTCGGCTGAGGAGGCCTGCAGTAATGCCTTCCTTGAATACGCGCATAAGCTGACGATATCGCAGAAGCTGGATCGGATCGTCGTCGACGAGTGCCACCTGACCATCACGGCGAATAGCTTTCGGAGGTGTATGAGTGAGCTCGGCAATTTCGTGCGTCAGGTCCAGACACAGACGGTATGGCTAACGGCGACGCTACCGCCTGACCTAGAGGCGGACTTTATAAAGCGTAATGTTCTACACAAGCCGCACATCGTCCGCGAGTCCACCAACCGCAAAAATATCCAGTACAAGTTGCAGACTTACCGGGGAGCCGACGGGTTGCTGACCGAGATCGTGGCGTTGGTGCAGAAGCTTTCCGACACAATCAGCAGCGCAAGCGAAGGAGATGATGGCCACGAGACACCACCGGGCGGACGGAGGGCGAGAATCATCATCTACTGCGGGACAAAGGCGTTGATGCAAAAGATCGCCGTCAAACTGGACTGCCGGACTTACACGGGCGATCAGGATCTTATGAGCGAGGAGGACAAGAAGGCGGCCATCAATGAATGGCTTGGTCCGAACGGTTCCCCAGCTATCGTCGCGACGTCTGCACTTGGTGTCGGCTTTGACTATCCCTTCGTGCGCTGGGTGATTCATGCGGGACCGCCCAGACGCTTGACAGACTTCTCCCAGGAGTCCGGACGAGCGGGTCGAGATGGCTGGCCGGCGCAATCCATCGTGTTCCTCAGCGCGGCGTGGCAGCCCAACTGCGATCAGCCACCGCGGGACTTAGATGAGGAGCTCATGCAGCTATATCTGGAAGGGAAGAACTGCCTACGCGCTGTCATGAGCCAGTACCTAGATGCCGTGTCGGACTGGAGATGGTGTATGCAGGACGAGGATGAGCTATGCAGCGTCTGCCCACGACACCATACCGAGAGGAGGCCGCCAAACGTAAAGATGTATCCGGCGCCGGCGCCAGTGCAGGAGAAGGAAGAGAAGACGGAGGAGAGCGCGAGCTTTGTAGAAGAAGAAGAAGAAGAAGAAGAAGAAGAAGCGATACGAGGACAGGACAGCAGGGTTTGTAGCAGCGGGCGCCGCGGTTGGAGTCCCAACATCGACATGGTCTATACAGGACCAGAGGCGGTGTTGCAAAAGCGTCAGCTCGAGGAGGAGGCCCTGGAAAAGTTGGAGACGGGCCTGAGAAGCCTGCGTGGATGCTGTCTAGGGTGCCGGATGAAGAAAAAGCCATACGACCACACGGCCAAGAGCTGCGTTCCTCTAAACCCACTTTGGAGAGCGAAGTCGAATGCTATAAAGACCTGCAAGGACAGTGGAAGGACGTGGATCGAGCAATTTACGGCCTGCTACATGTGCTTTATGCCGCAGAGCTCGTGTAGCCAGCCAAACCCTGAGACAAATCCAACCCGGCGCAATACCAGCAAGCTTTCGGCAACGTGCGAATTTGCGGACATGATCTTACCGCTCTGCTATGGTGCATTTATGTCGCAAGATTCGAGGGCCTTCCTCAACAAGCAGTATGGCAAGTTCAAAACTGAGCATGATTATATCCTCTGGCTTGGGCAGAAAACCGAGTTTGGGGGGGTGTCATGCATCCAAGCAGTCCCCGTGGCTGCTGCCTTGTTGGATCTTATACTATGCTAGGAACACCGCAGTATGCAGCCAAATGTCGCGCACAGTGGAGGTCGAGGTTATCATCAGCAGTTTCAATTGTGCGAACTGGCTACCAGCAGGTACTGAATGAAGGGCAGCGAGATCTTCTTTGGAAAGTTGTACATAACTTAGTGTAGGGTTTATTTCATTGTTGATAAAGAGCATTCATGCCAAATGTCAGAGGTATGAGGACAGTGGCAAAGCATGTGATGCATACGTATAGGAGTGGCAAAGCATAATGCATACGTATCTGAGTGGCGAGATGTGTGATGTGCGCAGAAGCATGTGCAGACGGAAAGGATTCTAGCGATGGCCGCTCACATAGTTTGGTGAGAGGCCAGAGATCGAAACCGTCACCATCAGACCCCTAGCTTGTAGTCCAATACTATCTGGCAGACTCTTGAGCATACCTTCACTCCGTGCAGACCCTTTACATCCTGACACCAAACGAGTTTGTATTATTCTACCTGTCCATCATCTAGGAAGAGGAAGAAGCTCTAGAACACCGGCTCGTGAATCGTTGTCACACGGCCGTGTACACATGTGACATGACCCACCCTGGAGACATTCCGTCCTGACTCCTGAGTACCTACTTACGCCAACCGGAGTTATCAGTGCATTGTAGTTGGCAGTTGCTGGCTCACAGGCGCCCGCCAATACACTAGGAGTCGATAGGACGACATCACTGCATTGGGATCGCTGGTTCACAGCTTGGCGCCAGTGCACTGGCACGATCCAATCGGGTGGACCGAAATGGGTATCGATCCAACACTCGCGGAGTGCGTCCCATATGTCTCGTGCCTTTTGCTTCTGGGGCTAGAGAAATCGAGCTGCTTGGAAGGATGTCGCCGCGTCGACGACATGTAGGAGTCGTGCAATGTCTTCAGGGCGGATCATGCGTACACGCCCGTGTGACATGGTGAGAAGTACGCAGTTACGTAGAAGCAAAAGTACGTACAAGTAGATGTGAGTCAGCGTATAGTTAGACAATGAAACGAGTGTGAGAAACGCATAACCACCCGTTCCGCCCAAAAGGTCAAGTGACCAAGTTGCACGTCTGCCGCTTGATCAAGGTTATATAGTGCATTGTCACAGCTTCACAGACGGCACTGTACAGACCGTGACAACGAGCAAGAGCAAAGAAAAAGGTAAGAGAGAACAGAAAGGTTCGATAGTAGGAGCAAAAAGAGAGGTGAATATGGCAGTAAGAAGTAAGAAAACAGGGAAAGAGACAGAGGAGAGGAGGTGAGCGAACAGCAAGGATCTAGGGTAGGTCAAGTAAAGATTTAGCCAAACGAAGAAAGTCAGCAAGCAAGCGAAAAGGTGCAAAACGCATACAGAAAGCAAGGAATCGGGCGAAAGACATGTTAGAAGAGAGAATCAAGAAGCGAGAAGGCATAGTAAGAAGTAACACCCGCAAAGCAAGGTCACAGACACGACGCAAGACAAAAGACATAACAGGAGACGATAAAACAATGATATGACGTAAAACAAGAAACGAGAGAAAAGAAAAGACTAAAAAGAGCAACAAGACACAAGGCAACAGCAAAATACAATATGGCAAGGGCAGTACTGAGTATTCTGGGCTTGAAATATGTCTGAGACACGATGAAGGACCATGGGCCATGGCTCTACAAGGAACTCTGCAGGTGTGTGAATCGTGATATCCCTCGTTATCGAGGGGAGAGCCAACGATAAATATACACAATGTCCCCCTGCCTGTCCCCGGCAATGCCTGCATATCACGAATACATGATGACTCCCGGGATGATATCTCTGTCGCGCTGAAAGCGCCCGTAATCAAGCGACCTCGATGCGCTGACAGCGCCTGTAGTCTAGCGGCTCCAATGCACTGCTAACTCCAGGTGGCGTAAGCTGGCCCAGGGCGGAATTTCCTCAGTACGGGTATTGCCTAACGCCCGTGTGACGTACAACACGGGACAAGGAACAAAAGACATACGGCAAAAAACAATGCAAAATAGCAGACATGCACACGAATTGACACGGAGATACACAACATAACACAGCACGAAGAAAACAGGCAATAAGAAGATATGTCCAAAAGCATGGAGAAGGGCAGAGGCAGACAAGTCTATCAAGGACTCTCTCGAAACGATAAATACACTCGCCACCAAGAGAACTTGATGTCTTGGTGCTCAACTCTTCCAACACAATAGATATGCTCGCCACTCAGAGGACGCAATGTCCTTCTGCACGGCAGCTCTCCACTTACACATGACCCGCCCTGGACTCTGGAGACATTCCATCCTGAGTAGCTTGCGCCACTCGGAGTAAACAGTGCGTTGGACAATGGAGCTGCTGTTTCACAGGCGCCCGCCAATTCAGTAGGGGTCGATAGGAGTCATAGGACATTGGACAACGTCACTGAATTGGGGCTCGCTGGTTCACAGGATGGCGCGAGTGCATTGGAGCCGCTAGACTACAGCCACTTTGAGCGCATCGAGGTCGCTGGTTTACAGCCGCTTCCAGCGCATCGGATCTGTCAGCTCATGATTCATCATACATTTGGAGTATGCGGGCATTGCCGATGTGACAAGGGCCGATTTCACGGGGCTTGGAACGATAGAAATGATCGAGACGAAACACAATAGTTGGCTTTGGCTCTCAAAAGGACTCTGATGGGCTCAGTTGTCCCCAAGCCTTGAGAGGGCTCAGGGCGACTCTACCATCTATATATACATGAATGCCAGACTAACATGTCTGGTCTCCTCAATGACTCTCCTCCGCTTCCTGCTGGCTCGGAGATGATATCGTGCCGAGAATGTCCTCAATGACGTATGTGGAATGTCCGCAGTAGGCAAGTGTGATCGGGTGTGAGCTCCGTGCCGCTTCGACAAATGCGAATACTCTCAATGACGTATGCGGGATGTCTGCAGTAGGCAAGTGTGATCGGAGCTGAGCTCCGTATCGTTTCTGTAATGCATGATGATGCATGTCTACAGTGTGTGACAGCCGAGGACAGGCAGGAGGACGGTAGAGGATTATAACACAGTACAAACATGAGAAAAGAGAAGACGGCAACAAAACAGACAAGGAGGCAAAAATAGGCGAGCACCGGAGCAAGACATATCACGGCATCAACGACGTAGTCAGTGAGCAAAAAGAAAAGCCAACAAGCGCGACTCGCGAGCCTCGACGAGGCAAACGGACAACTAGCGAGTGCCAAGCAGGTATCGAGAAGGTGAACAGGCAGTGTGGAAGGAGTAGAAAACGATCAAAGGATTTAAACAGGTGAAGGGGTTGTCAGAAAGCGGACGTGTATGACAGCAAGGAGAAATCAGTCGACAAGAAAGTAAACTACCAGCAAAAGTTGAGCGTAGAGTAAGTGACGATTGAAAAGGGACAAAATATGAGCGAAAGAGAAACAAGTAGAAGCTTACTAACAAGACAAATGCGGATAAAAACAAGAGGAAGCTAGCGTAGACGACAGCGCAGCGCGCTAAAGCATATAGCGCATGCAAAGACAAGAAGAAGAAAGGAAATAATAGGAGACACTCAGACACATAGAGTCAGAAACAGAACACCCGCAACGCAACGCAAGGTCACAAACACGACACAAGACGTAAGACACAACAGGTGACGGATAATACATGACGTAAAACAAGAAACGAGAGAAATGAAAAGACAAAAACGAGCAACAAGGAACAAGGAACAATGCAACAGCAAAATACAATATGGGCCTATACGGCAGGGGCAGTACTGAGTATTCTGGGCTTGAACCGAATGTCTGAGACACGCTGAATGACTATGGTCCATGGCTCTACAAAGAACTTTGCAGGTGTGTGAATTGTGATATCCCTAACAATTTCAGCGCGGCGTTTTGTACGCAGCACGACAGATTATTATAGATGAACAGAGGAGAAGCAGGCTGCAGAAAGGATTCAAGTCACTGAACGGGATGGGAGAATATAAGAGACGAACAATCAAGCAGTTAAGAAGGTAGCTGTAAGAATCATCAGTCGTCGACTCGTCAGTCGCGAGGCATTTGGTGTGTGGAGAACACATTGAGGTGAGTGTGAACAATGTGAAGCGCGTAACAAGTGTAGGTAGGGTACGAACGGTATCGGCGATGAAAAGTAGACAAAAATGAATCGGAATTATTGCTTGACAAATTATATGAACTTCGAAGTATCGTATTCACCATTGGTCAGGGTGAGTCGTGAGTATGAATAGCTAGCATGATGCAGAGTCATAGAGTATGTGAATGGCAGAGTTGAACATGCAAACTTGAAATAGCGTACGCAATGACGGGAAACACTCATGAGAAGCCAGGGTAGTGCAGTCTGCAAATACATTGCACAATGCATAATCACCGCTGCTGGAGTCAAACCAAGGCAGGAGGTTAACAGAACGAATATTTAAAGGTTGAGGAGGTAAAATCTTGGAAGTGTTCCGCTCGCGGCGCAACAGAAGATGATCGGACCAGGAAAGGAAAACAAAAGGAAGAAAAAAAACGCAGCTGGTCGGAACAGCAGTCACGCGTAGTGTCGTCACGAGCGTGAACGATCAAAATAGAAACACGTTCAAGTGAAAAAAGCCCGATGAAGTCGACATGTATCTCAGGGCAGAGGCAACAACGCCGGAGAAAAGGGGGCAGAAGAAGCACGCGCCCAGTGGGAGGCTGGGGCAGATATTGAGCAGGTGATTATTGTTGGGAACGTCAGGTGCCGCGGTAAACAGTCAAAGGAAACGTACGATTTCATTCATACGGATGCATAACCAAAAGTTGGTGTTCTTTCATGTTGTTTATACATAGTCGGGGAGGGAGAGGAGAAACTTGTCAAAGGACCACTCGTCGCGTTGATAGGCCACGTAATGTGACCAGCTAAACCAATAATCAAGTCAGGCAAAACAAAGTAGACAAGTTTAAGTAGGTATTACCGTGGTAGAAAGAAAAGAAAAGACCGGTTACCGACGACCGGTGCTAGGCTTCAGCTGGGTGGGCAAGCCGCAAGAAGGGGGCAAGCACAGGAAATGTTGGTGAATAGCCGGCCAGAAGGAGGGTAGAGTGTTAACAGGTGACACATATTAGCGGTGGAAGATGGCGGGCTCAATTCGTTGTTTCAAGGAAAAAAGAGGAAGTATGCAGAGAGAAGGTAGGCAACGGTTTAGGGTACAGACAGAAAGCGAGCGGGCATAAAGTAAGTGTAAGTCGCGCAATGAAGCATGAAGGAAGAAAACAGGCAAATCAGAAAGCGATGGTCAACTGGCAGTGAAGAAAAACGCAGATAAAAAAGCATTAAAGTGCATCAGAAAGACAAAAAAGTGAGCATAGTTACGGAATCAGCAAGTACAACAAGAGGATGAAGGAATGGGGCGAGGGACAAGCGAAAGAGCGAAAGGTAACGACGGATAAGAGAAGTCAAAAAGATAAGAAATGTGGAAGAGTCGGCAAGCCAGAAGTGAGGTACGAAGCGAGAAAATGAAGGTTCAAGGAAGAAGTCAGTAGAAAGAACAAAACGTGGGCACGTAGGCAAAAATTCCCGTTCCAACCATCCAGGAAGCAGACAAGGAAGTCGCAAAAGAGTGGTATGCAATGGGAGAGAAGGAAGACGATGGAGACAAGTCGGCAAGTTGCAACAGAGTAAAAGGATCATTACAGAAAACATGTATAAGACAAGTCAACAGAACAAACAACAGAAGGCACAGCAGCACAGACAAGAAAACAGAATAAGACGTGACAAAACACAGGACGACAAATGCTACGAGCAAACAAGAGACAATAGCGACGAGACACAAAAGACGAAAAGGTAAGCCAACAGGAAATTCCGAAACTTAAAGGATGAGCAACGCGCAACAGGACAGATAAAAATAGGACAAAACACGGAAGATGCATTATTATACACAAGACACTCGAAAAGCAAGGCGATATAGACGACACAATGAGGAAGAAAGCACACTTCACAGATAAGACGGGACAATGGACATAGCCCAAGAGAATAGGCACAACGCAACAGAAAATCGCAGCACAAGAGAGTCAGACAAGACATAAAGGATGAGGCAAAACAAGATGCAAAGGAACAGACACGCAGAGAATACACAAACACGATACAACACGACTCACGAGATGCAGGGCAGGGAGCAAAGTGAAAGCTAGACCAAAGGTGGCAGAGCCAAACGAGTAAACGAGCAGAGTATGACCGTTGATCAAAGAAGGTGACAGTGTCATGGATTCGCTAGGCCAGTTCATCACAGACAGGGAAAGAACATGACTGGGTGTAAATAAGTGGAAAACCAGCCAAGTGTCAAGGATGCTGAGCGGTTCAGGGCAGATGGGCACAGATGAAAGCGAGGAAAGACAAGAGGAAGAAGGACAAGAGGAAGTAGTGTTCAAGCGAAAGAAAAGCGAACGGCATGGTACACACTGCACAGTTAGAAAGGAGACAGACAACAAGAAAAGGCACGATAAACAGGAAGAAGAAAACAAGGATATGCGAGGAAATACAAACGACGAGGGAAGCAAGGCCCAAGACAAGAGATAAACATGTCATTACACACAAGGAATTGGGGGCAGGAATAAGAAATAAGAGAACAGGCAAAGGGTAGAGCAGAGGGAAGAGTACGGACAAAGGGAGAGGTTGTAGGGTCGACAATGACGAAAGTTAATGACACGAGGAAGCAAAACAGCAAGCAGCAAGAAAGTAAAGATGGAGAAGACGCCGAGAAGGGGAAAGAAAGTTGTACGCACAACAACAGAGCAGAAAAGACAACAGAAAGCATGGCAAGTACACAGCAGATGGGGGACATACAGCGCAACGAAACATGCACAATAAAACAAGACAGAAGAAGAGACAAGAAAAAATAGGACACGAGGCAACAAGACGAGAACCGACGCAAGGCAACAAACAACAAAGCGAAACACACGCACACAAGGTGGCAAAGCGCACAAGGCACGATGAAAAATGTCAGAGAAAAAGTAAAGAGCCAACAAAACACAACGCAACAGACGTACACGGAACAAAAAAACGACACATGACAACGAAAAAGCGCAAAACAACGGAGAAAGGCGAAAGACACAGAGCGTGACAACAACAAAACACGTGGAACCATAACAAGACGGGCCGGAACGCACACAAAAGATAACGCAGAGTGAACAGGAGAGGTTAGCTTAGAACGAGCGACACAGGAAGCACGAATAGGACGAATGAGTAGAAAGAAAGCGAGCAGAGCAAGAACAGAAAGCAAGGTGAGGTCGAGGAAGCGGGAGGCAACAAAGAACAAGACGTGACACAGCGAAACGAAGTGATGCAACGCAGCAAAACACGATACAACAAACCAGGTAAAAACAACGCACAGAACGACAAATGTTACGAGCAAACGACAAAGGCGACGAAACTCAAGTGACAAAGGACGAGCAACGCGCTTAGGAAGAGACAAAAAAGGACGAACGTGAACCGAGGCGATACAGATTATGCAATGTAAGAGACAACGATTCACAAATTGTATACAACGTAGCACGAGACAAAGGCTCAATGCAACGGGCAAGAGCAGCACAAGAGACAAGACACGACAAATGAGACAAAACAAGATGCAAAAGATCAGAAACACAGAGAATACACGACACGATAAGAAAAAAAGAAGGGCGAGAGCGAAAGAACAAGAGGAAGACAGTGTGCAAGTAAGTGGATAGAAGAAAGCGGAGGGGAAAATGGGCGAGTGAGCAAGAGGTGAACGTAAGGGAGGACAAAAGGAAAAAAGCTTGGCGCAACACAGGAGAAGATGTTTCACAAGACGCAAAGGATAAAGACGAAGAAAAAAAACAGGCAAGAGTAGGGGAGAATGAAGGAAACGGACATAGAGCAAGATTGTAGGGTACATGAGGGAGATGGAAGGTAAACGACAAGAGTAAGCAAGAAAGAAAGCGGCATGCAAGTAGAGATCAGGATGCCAGCGATCGAGAGAAAGAAAAGATGACATGACACAAGGAAACAAAACGAACGGAAGACAAGACGATAGAAGTCATGACGAAAGCACAATATCACGGAGAACAGCACAACAGCAGCAGAAGGACACAGGCGGCAACGCATACAATGTAAGAGACGACGCTGAGAGAAAGCAAGTACGGCGAGAGAGCAGAGGAAGACGAAGACAACAGGTACAGAGACGGAAACAAGTTGAGACAGCAAAAGTCACAGATCGAGTGGAAAGGTGACGAAAGACAGAGTGGCACAACAGGAGAGAGAGGAGAAAACGAGAAACAAAGAAAAATGACACAAAGGCGTGAGAAGAACGTCAAGACAACGGGTGCAGGTTTGTGATGAAAGAGGACAAAGGTGAGGAGAAAGAAAAACGGAAGGGAAGTGAAAGGGCGGGAGAAAGAAAAGTAAAGCGCAAGTAAGGCAGAGAAAAGAATACAAGACGCGGAGAGGAAGAAAAAACCCCAGAACACAACAACGAGACAAAGCGATAGAGCACAACAGACAACAGACGACACGAGACATTAAGAAGGGTTGAAACAGGTAGAGCAGGCAAACGACGTGACAGAATGCAACAAAAGAAGATGAAACGACACAAAGGCAACGCGTCACAAAGAGACAGGGCGCGACACGAGACATGCGAGTAGATGACGCGAAACGCACGTACATAACGAGGCGACGGAGAGACGGGTCACGGCGTGGCACAGGGCACAAGGGAAACGTGGCAGAAGAAGACAGCACGCAACACAAAACGGAGCAACAGAGAAACGACGTGACACAGGGCACGACGGAAGACGAGGCAACAAGACGAACATAAATAAAGGGTACGTCAAGGCGTGGTGAGAGACAAGAGGGACAAAACAGGAGAAGAGGACGAGGGAAGTTCAAGGACAGGAGGAAAACCGCAAAGAGAATGAGAAAAGCAGCGCAAGACAGGTCACAAAAGACAACGAAGGGGTTTAAACAAGAGAGGAGGAACAAAGGTAAGGAACGGAACATGACAGTAAAGAAGACAAGTACACGCACAACAAGACAAGGTAACGCAAGAGGCGAAGAAGGGCACAAAGTACGACAGAGGAAGGTAAGAGAAGACGAGAGGTGAAAGGGTCGGTAAAAAAGCGGCAAATAACAGGTCACGAAAGGCAAGAACAGGTGGTGGAACAAGACGACAAGACACAAGTGACAAGGCGACACAGCAAGAAAGAAAGGAGAAACGCAGGTTCGAACAAGGAGGGCAACGAGACAGGCGGCAAAGGAAAGGTAATATGAGTGAAAGCGAGAGGGGAGTGAAAGCAAGTAAGGGTACAAGTGAGCGTGAGAGTAAGTGTTTGTGTGCTTTGTGTTGTGTGTGTTTTTGAGGGGTTTTGTTTAAGTTTTTTTGGGGGGTTTTGTTTGTTTGTATGTGTTTTGGAGTAGTTTTGTTTTGTGTGTGTGTGTTTTTTTTTCGCGGAATTTGTTCGTGTTTTTGAGTGGCGTTTTGGTGTTGGTAAGGTGTCAGTGTTGATGAGCGATTTTGAGTTTTTTTTTCGCGGGAACGTTTTGTGTTTATTGTGTGGTTTGTGATCGTGTTTTTTTGGGCGTGTAACGTGTTTGTTTTGCGTTGTTTTGCGGAGAGTTTTTGGCGGTTGTGTTTGTTTTGGTGGCGGTGTGTTTGTGTTTATGTCGTGTTTTTTGGGTTGTTTATTTTTTTGTTTGGGTGGTTGGTTTGTTGAGCGGTTTTGAGTTTTTTTGGGCGGGTTTTTTTTGTGTGGTTTGTTGTTTGTGATCGTGTTTTTTTGGTTGGTGTTTTCGGGTGTTGGCGCGTTTGTTGGTTGTTCGGTGGTTGTTGTCGCGTTCGCGGGTTGTTTGTTTGTGGTGTTGTTTTGGTGTGCGCGTGTTCGTGTGTTTCGGGTGTTGTCGTGGGTTGTTTGTTGGTGGTGTTTTGTGTGGTGTTGTCGTGGGTTGTTTGTTGGTGGTGTTTTGTGTGGTGTTGTCGTGGGTTGTTTGGTGGTGGCGTTGTGTGTGGTGTTGTTTTGGTGTGCGGGTGTTAAGTTAGTTAGGGTTAGGGTTAGGGTTAGGGTTAGGGTTAGGGTTAGGGTTAGGGTTAGGGTTAGGGTTAGGGTTAG
>SRQG01000433.1:0-21503 GCA_018360325.1 Claviceps aff. humidiphila group G2b
TATAGGGTATGTGCGCCATGTGTCCACGTGACCCTCACTTGGACGATATCTCAACTTAACGATGGCTTTTTTGCAAAAAAAGCGATATCGTTATAACGAAGTTTGACTGTAGTTCTTGGGGGGACGTTAAGGTTTCCCCGTCTGGTATCTACCTACCTCTGGTATGTGTGTACGGTGTACCTAGGTACCTGGTAGTCAAATACCGAGGACAAAATTGCGACCCTTCATCTCTCGTACGGAGAGGAATGTATAGGTACATGTATCTACATACATACATACATATATATGTGCGAGGCCATTATCTGATGAACCCTCGCTCTCGCCCGTGCCACTGCCTCCGCTCCAATCTCTGACTAGGTATGTAGCAGGTAGGCAGGTCACGTATGTACCTACTATGTACTTACAGAGTATGTAGTACGTACCTACGTGTGTACGGAGTAAGGTACTCAAACATTTCAAGAAGTAGGTACGGGGTACAAGAGGGTACCTGGTAGCTCGGCGGTTCCGCACTGCAGGTCCTTCCGGGTTTTGTTTGGTTCGTATGAAGCCCATGCTCAAGCAATGCCAGTCACAGCCACCATCTCGCCACTGGGCTGATCGTTACCCACACCCGCCCCCTCCACCTTTAGGCTTACCAACAAGTCCCGTCCCAGGCCCCCGTCTCCTCAATCCAGGTTGTCTGGTCTCTTCCTCCTCGCCTTTCCTCTCTAACGAACGAAATAGGGGAGCAGCAAAGGTGTCTTACGCTTTCGCCATCTTGCAACAGCAAGTTGTTCTCTTTCTTCCCATTGCTTCTTCTCCCATATTCACATCTCTCTTTTGCCATTCGACTTCTATCACTCGTTATCCGTTAGCGAAGCTAATGACGACGAGGCCACGTCACCCAGCAATACGTTTCAGTGCACTTCGAACTTTCTTCGCAGTTCTTTGCCATCCTCTCTGGATATTTGACTATTGAGGTTCTCACAACAATCACTTGTCAATCGGTCCCAATCGGCCCCACGATAACCGCGTATGGCAATCTTGGGCTAAATTTTCACGCTGACCACGATGTCGGGTTATCCGGGCGGTCACAACGACCGCTATGACGATGGCTACGGCCACCAAGGAGACGGACATCCCAATGCCGACTCATACTACCAAGACGATCAGTACTACGATAGTGGATATGATGCTCGTGGTGCACAAGGTGCACAAGGTGCACAAGGTGCACAAGGTGGACAAGGTGGAGAAGGATTCTATGATGAATCGTACGTTCAAGCCTTCAACAAGACTTCACTTCTTCTGCCCTTTCCAGCTCTGTTTGGCCAGTCCCTAACACCCCCTCAGTGGATACTATAATGCAGACCCGAACAATCCATATCACCAGGATGGCGGCTACTATGATGGCCATGATCAGTATCAAGATGAATACTACAATGGTCAAGGTGGTGGCTACTACGATCAGGACTACCAGCAGGGATATGGTGGACAAGGTGCACGACAAGGCTCCGAAGAAGATTCTGAGACATTTAGTGATTTCACGATGAGGTCTGACATGGCTAGAGCTGCCGAAATGGACTACTACGGCCGTGGTGATGAGCGATACAACAGCTACGGCGACGGCCAGCGTGGGTATCGGCCCCCTTCGTCGCAAATTTCATACGGCGGCAACCGGTCTTCTGGTGCGTCAACGCCTAACTATGGTATGGATTATGGCAATGTCCTACCGGCTGGACAGCGCTCAAAGGAGCCTTATCCTGCATGGACTTCAGACGCCCAGATCCCTCTATCCAAGGAAGAAATCGAAGACATATTTTTGGATTTGACAGGCAAGTTTGGTTTTCAGAGAGACAGCATGAGAAACATGTATGACCATCTCATGACTCTTCTTGACTCCCGTGCTTCTCGTATGACTCCAAACCAGGCTCTACTTTCTCTTCATGCCGATTACATTGGCGGAGACAACGCCAATTATCGAAAATGGTACTTTGCCGCCCACCTGGACCTTGACGACGCCGTTGGCTTCGCGAACAGAAAAACCAAGGGATTGCGACGGAAGGCCAAGAACAAGAAGAAGAAGAAGAACGCCGACGACAATACGAACGAAGCTGAAGCACTTCAAGATTTGGAAGGTGATGATAGCCTCGAGGCTGCGGAGTTTCGCTGGAAGACCCGTATGAACCGCATGTCGCAACACGATCGAGTCCGTCAGATCGCCCTATATTTGCTCTGCTGGGGAGAGGCGAATCAAGTTCGCTTCATGCCGGAGTGTTTATGCTTCATCTTCAAGTGCGCTGATGATTATCTCAACTCCCCCGCGTGCCAGGCTCTAGTTGAGCCAGTCGATGAATTCACCTACTTGAACAATGTTATCACCCCACTATACCAATACGTGCGCGACCAAGGTTATGAAATCCTTAATGGGGTATACGTACGCCGCGAGCGAGATCATAAGCACATTATTGGGTATGATGATTGCAACCAGCTTTTTTGGTATCCTGAAGGCATCGAACGCATCGTAATGCAGGACAAAAGCAAGCTTGTTGACGTTACTCCGGCAGAGCGTTACGCGAAGCTTAAAGACGTGAATTGGAAAAAGTGCTTTTTCAAGACCTACAAGGAGTCACGATCCTGGTTTCATCTTCTTGTCAACTTCAATCGAATTTGGATCATTCATCTCACGATGTTTTGGTTCTACACCTCTCACAACGCACCTTCCATTATTTATGGGCCAACGTACCAGCAGCAACTCAACCAGCAGCCAGCCGGATCTACACATCTCGCCGCCGTGTCTATTGGAGGCGGCATTGCATCGTTGATTCAAGTTCTTGCTACGCTGGCGGAGTGGGCGTATGTGCCGCGTCGATGGGCTGGAGCACAGCATCTGACAAAGCGACTCCTTGTCCTTCTCCTCATTTTCGCCCTCAACGTTGCACCCGTGGTCAAGGTCCTCATGTTTCCCACAAAGCTCAAGGGTTCTAGCCCTGTTGATATCGACTACATCATCGGCATCGTCAACTTCATCATTGCGGTCATCACCTTTCTGTTCTTTTCTGTCATGCCTCTCGGCGGCCTGTTCGGCAGCTATTTGACAAAGAACTCACGACAGTATGTGGCGAGTCAAACATTCACTGCTAGCTGGCCACGACTGAAAGGCAACGACATGGCAATGTCTTTTGGGTTGTGGTTGACTGTCTTTGGAGCCAAGTTTGGAGAGTCGTACGTGTACCTGACTCTTTCATTTCGAGACGTCATTCGGTACCTCTCCATCTTCTCTCCCGCCTGCCAAGGTGACCACATCATCAAGACTATCTTGTGTAAAAACCACAATTACGTGCTGCTTGGTCTCATGGCTTTCACCGACTTGATTTTTTTCTTTTTGGATACGTATCTCTTTTACGTTCTCCTCAACACCATATTCTCAATTGCCCGATCATTCTACATTGGCTCTTCCATATGGACACCATGGAGGAATATATTTTCTCGCCTTCCTAAACGTATTTACTCCAAAGTACTAGCAACGACAGACATGGAGATCAAGTATAAGCCAAAGGTACTAATCTCGCAAGTTTGGAATGCTATTGTTATTTCAATGTATCGTGAGCATTTACTGGCTATAGATCATGTGCAGAAGCTACTCTATCATCAGGTACCTTCTGAACAAGAAGGGAAAAGAACCTTGAGAGCTCCCACCTTCTTCGTTTCTCAAGAAGATCACTCCTTCAAGACCGAGTTTTTCCCTAGTCAGAGCGAGGCTGAACGCCGAATCTCATTCTTTGCTCAATCCTTGTCTACACCGATCCCGGAGCCACTTCCGGTTGACAACATGCCGACATTTACAGTCATGATCCCTCACTACAGCGAGCGAATTCTTCTTTCCCTTCGCGAAATCATACGCGAGGACGAACCATACTCACGTGTTACGCTGTTGGAATACCTTAAGCAACTACATCCGCATGAGTGGGATTGTTTCGTCAAAGATACCAAAATTCTTGCCGACGAAACTGCCCAAATGAATGGAGAACCGGAAAAGAACGAGAAAGATACAGCCAAAAGCAAGATTGATGATTTACCTTTCTACTGCATTGGATTCAAGTCATCCGCTCCTGAGTATACGCTTCGAACAAGAATTTGGGCTTCGCTTCGCTCTCAAACTCTGTACCGCACTATTTCTGGTTTTATGAATTACAGTAGAGCCATTAAGCTTCTTTACAGAGTCGAAAACCCCGAAGTTGTCCAAATGTTTGGCGGCAACTCGGACAAGCTCGAACGTGAATTGGAGCGAATGGCCCGTCGGAAGTTCAAGATCGTTGTGTCAATGCAGCGCTACTCCAAGTTCAACAAGGAGGAGATGGAAAATGCTGAATTTCTGCTGCGGGCGTATCCTGATCTTCAAATTGCATATCTGGATGAAGAGCCACCCTTGGCAGAAGGCGAAGAACCGCGACTATACTCGGCACTCATTGACGGCCATTCGGAAATCATGGAGAATGGAATGCGACGGCCGAAGTTCAGGATTCAACTCTCTGGCAATCCTGTCTTGGGTGATGGTAAATCTGACAATCAGAACCACTCGTTGATCTTCTACCGCGGAGAGTACATTCAGCTCATCGACGCCAATCAGGACAATTACTTGGAGGAATGTCTGAAAATTCGTAGTGTGTTGGCCGAGTTCGAAGAAATGAAAACGGACAACGTATCTCCATACACACCAGGCGTGAAGAATGAAATACGAACACCTGTTGCCATTCTTGGCGCAAGAGAGTATATTTTCTCGGAAAATATCGGTATCTTGGGTGACGTCGCTGCAGGAAAGGAACAAACGTTCGGTACTTTGTTCGCTAGAACTTTGGCGCAAATTGGAGGCAAGCTTCACTATGGTCATCCTGATTTCCTCAATGGAATTTTCATGACGACACGTGGTGGTGTGTCGAAAGCCCAAAAAGGATTGCATCTGAACGAAGATATTTTTGCAGGCATGACCGCCATTCTCCGTGGCGGGCGAATCAAACACTGCGAGTATTACCAGTGTGGCAAGGGGCGTGATCTTGGCTTCGGTTCGATTCTCAATTTCACGACCAAGATTGGAACTGGCATGGGGGAGCAAATGTTATCTCGCGAGTATTATTATCTCGGCACCCAACTACCCCTCGACAGGTTCTTGTCCTTTTACTATGCTCATCCAGGCTTTCACGTCAACAATATGTTCATCATGCTGTCGGTGCAGCTGTTCATGCTTTGCTTGTTGAATTTTGGCGCCTTCAAACACGAGACCGTATCTTGCGATTACAATCCAGACAAGCCACCGACAGATCCTCTCTATCCCACGGGCTGCGCAAACACTGATGCGGTTATGCAATGGGTTCAACGCAGTATCTTCTCCATCTTCTTTGTTTTCTTTTTGTCATTTGTGCCTCTACTTGTCCAGGAACTGACGGAGAGGGGCGTCTGGCGTGCGCTCGTGCGATTCTTGAAGCAATTTTTCTCGTTGTCTCTATTCTTCGAAGTGTTTGTCTGTCAGATTTACGCGAACTCTGTGCAACAGGATCTTTCATTTGGAGGCGCTCGCTATATTGGTACCGGTCGTGGCTTTGCCACTGCCCGTATTCCATTTGGTGTCTTGTATTCACGGTTCGCTGGTCCTTCGATCTATTTTGGCGCGCGGTTATTGATGATACTCCTGTTCGCTACCGTCACGGCGTGGCAAGCTGCATTGACGTACTTCTGGATTACACTACTGGGTCTCACAATTTCTCCTTTCCTCTACAATCCGCACCAGTTTGCATGGAACGACTTCTTCATCGACTATCGAGATTTCCTGCGATGGTTGTCCCGGGGCAATTCGAGAAGTCACGGCCAATCCTGGATAGCATTCTGTCGTCTTTCCCGAACAAGAACTACCGGATACAAACGCAAGGCACTTGGAGATGCCTCTGCCAAATTGTCTGCCGATGTTCCTCGAGCTGCTATTGCCAACATATTTTTCTCTGAAATTCTATCCCCGTTACTACAAGTTGTCTGGACAATAATACCATATTTGTTCATCAACGCGCAGACGGGTGTGAATCAAGATAACAATTCAGACAACAAGAAATACGCAGTGCCAACTTCCGCTCTGGTCCGAGTACTTGTTATTTCCCTTGCACCAATTGGTGTCAACGCTGGAGTACTTGCTGCCATGTTCGGTATGGCCTGCTGTATGGGCCCAGTGCTCAGCATGTGTTGCAAGAAATTTGGCAGCGTTTTGGCAGCCATAGCTCATGCTTTTGCCGCCATTTTCATGTTGATTTCATTTGAAGGCATGTTCTTTCTGGAAGGTCTAAACTTTGCCCGTACACTGGCCGGCATGATAGCCGTCATTTCCATCCAGCGCTTCGTTTTCAAATTGATCGTTGCGCTTGCACTTACGCGCGAGATGAAAACCGATCAGTCTAATATCGCATTCTGGACCGGGAAATGGTACTCGATGGGCTGGCATTCACTCTCACAGCCTGGACGTGAATTCTTATGCAAAATTACGGAGCTCAGCATGTTTGGTGCCGACTTCATACTTGGGCACTGGCTCTTGTTCATGATGTTACCGGTTGTCCTCATTCCACAGGTGGACAAACTTCACTCTACAATGCTATTCTGGCTGAAACCAAGGTATGTTGACTTGTGACATTTGTTTTTGGGACATTGATTGACTTGATTCTCAGCCAGCAGATCCGGCCTCCTATTTACTCGATGAAGCAATCAAAGCTTCGGCGCAGGCGTGTTATCCGATATGCAGTTCTTTATTTTTTCCTATTCGTGATTTTCGTTGCACTGATTGCCGGTCCAGTCGCTCTGAAAAAGGTGCTCAAGGAATCAAACCTTAAAAGCTTCTACGACAAGCTCAACTTGAAGGGCAGCATTGGGCCGTTGATGCAGCCGAATTTTCTTCACAATGACGACACGCAAGCCAGTAGCGAAACAGGGACAGGTGCCGCCACCTATACTTTCCCGTCTGGCTTTGGTCCCACATCGTCTGCTGCCGGCGCTCAGGCTACGTCCTAAGTCACGAAAGATTGAGTTTAAACGTGGGACACAACAACAAGTAAAGATCATACAGCGCGCGGCAAAGCTAGGGAAAAGGAAGTAAGAGTCCTCGGATCCATGCCGCATTATTTCTTTCAAGTCGCTAGGCACACTCACATGTAGTCCAAAGTCAAATTAGGGGTTTTGTACGTTTATGCTTCGGTTGTGTAAAATAGTGTGTTTCTACTAGACTACCTTTAATTTATTACATCTCGTCTCGTCCGATCTTGAGGCACTATATCGATGCAAAGGCTCATGCGCACCCCATACATAAAATACAGTCAAATTTGTTGAAGGGATAAGTGTATACAGGTCACATGCCAGGTCACGTGTACTCCGTGATGTGCGTGAGACGTGAGATCCATCGTGTAATCTAGCTCTTCAGTCAATATAAACACCCCATTTTGCCCCCCCCGGATATTGCTGCAAGGTCCTCGTATCACGGTCATACCGTGATATAGGGATCTAGTTTCAATAAAATTCAATAGAGCGTTACTCCGCGAACTGTACGGATTTACTCGGCGAACTGTTTTCTCCAAAATGCTCCACATTTCTCAGGCTGCTTCGTACCTCGCCGAATTAACAGTGGGAATTAAAAATCACACACCAGTATACATACATTCGGCTTTAAGGCTCGACGCAACTCAATTCGCTCAAATGAAACACCACCGTTGTCTTCGATCATTGCTTTGAACCATGACACATTCGCGACTGGGCAAATAGCACAGGTGCCTACTCGATCATTTGCGTAGCCGGGATGGATCTCTCTCCGCTTTCACCGTCCTCACTGTATGTGGTCAGATCCTGCGATGCCGAGCCACTGATTCCCGTAGCCTTCACAGATGAGGACAGCCGTGATCTCCCCTTGTCTCGTCCGCGACCTCGCGTGATTTTCCTGTTTCTTCGAGACACGCAATGTCTCTGTCTTGTCACTTACAAACTGTGAGTCAGTGAGGTTGGCTTGGCTTCCAAAATCGGCTACGGCGGCGCGTCGGCTGCCTCTGCGCCGCAACAACGGGCTGTAGCGAATTTATCAGCGAGGAACTCTGTGACAGGGGTATACCATCGTGTCGTCATGGCTCATGGGACGGGACGGTTGAGGCACATCTGGATCGCTTTCAAGGGTCGGCCGCGACGCTAAAGCCTGTATGACTGAGTCCTGACAGCAACTCGAAAACAGGGTTGAAACTGCGGCAGTTCTGTGGAATGAGTTGCGATTACGGACGCATTGAGAGTCTTGGATTTGGAGGAGTGGCTGACCGTAGTCCTTGAAGTCATGGTTAGTTGATATCTTTAGCTAGTCGATGATCAGCCTTACCAGGGACTTCTTCAGCCATCAGCACGGTTAAAGTTTTTGCAGGTTGAGGGTCACATCATAATGTGCGAACGTTCGTAATGAATTTAGTGACGTGAAATGAACAGTAACTTGGGTGGGTAGATGAAAAATTTGGAACTGTTAAAACAACGGTGTCGGCAGTGTGCATCGCCTGAAGCACTGTCTTGGAGCGGAGAGGTACAAAGGACCCTGAGAAATGTGTATCATTTTGGCAAGTACAGTTCGCGGAGTAACGCTCATTCAATAAGCAGCTCACACATGGATGATGGGTGTCAGGGTGTGAGGGGTCGGACCGGAGTGTGAAGATATATGTATGAACAAGAGCCCGCTAGATAAAGTTCAGGCTACAAGGTCTCTCTAGAGGTCGGATGATAATAATCATCTCTGACCTACAGTATAAGATGTACACCGTAGTCTTCCTACACATCAAAGGTATGAGCAGTACCAGGTACCTGGCGGCCCTAGGTATATACTCCTCGCACTGCCTGAGCGGACGCTACCCATACATGATCCCTTGCCTTGTTGCGATGCCAATTACACTCACGCCTGACAATGAGATTCGATTTACTGAACGTGGTTCTCTACTGGATTTTTCGATGCATTCGTGTTGAGTTACCAATTGCGTAGAAGGTATTAGAGTCGTACGCTTTGTCATAATCATAGTTTGCTACATACTAGTAATGCGGCTTATAATGACGAATCACAGCGTTATCAGAGGCATGAGGAGAGTAGCAAGGCATGGCATGTCATGTATACGTGTGAGAGTGAAAAGTGCTGTCGAGGCGTTACATGGATTGTGGGAGGCCATAGATCGCAGCCGTCATCTTTCGATCCCTACCATGTAGCTCAATACTATCTTGCGGGCTCTTGATCATACCTTCATCCCGTTTGAATCCTTCATATCCTAACAAGCGTTTTCTAACCCTCTAATGAGGAGTTTAAACTCGTTGGAGCCCGATGCGGAAGAGCCATTGACTGCTTATGGCTAAAGGTCTCGGTATTGCAGCATGAATACTGCCAATCAAGCACAGAGTCACGGGGCTGGAAGGTACTGATGAGCATAGAATGCAGGGACAGAAACAAGTGTTCTGTGGGACACATCGGCCTGGTCCAGGGGAAGCAAAGTTCAATGACAGGCTTCATGAGAAGACATGAGAATACCAAAACAGAGGCACATATCCAGCCAGCTGTTAGAACAATGCGGGTGTGCTGCATGTCTGCTTCTTCATTCACCGCCATGCCTACTATTTTGCTTTCGTACATAAATAGCCTTGAAGTATCCATGAGCGCTATCAAGTTGCGAGAGATGCTGGGAAGTAAGCAGCCACCAGGCACTCCCCAAAAAGAGCCGGCGTATCGAAAGGCGCATGACCTTCCGATACATTTCAGCAAGAAACAGTAAGATTTTTTGCCTGGTACTCTGTACTTCAGATGAATCTAGGCTGCCGGAAGAAAGGTTCTAACTTTGGATTGATATTGTGTGTTGTTGACCTTATGCATCATAAGTGTTCCGCGCGGGCTTATCAAGCACTGAGTCGGCCGCACTCCAACCCACTAACTCAACCATTTAGTTTCCTCATCCAAGACTAATTATTGTTATGCTCGTGTGAGATGCCCCGGCGATTCCGAGTGTTAACGTGTACGGTTTGGTTGTCTGAGTTACACTGTGTTTTGGCGCTACCCAGGTAAGTACCTAGGTACCTAAGTTAAAGAAGGCACAGTAGTAAGTACAGTACCTAGACACGTATGATTCGTACAGTTGGAGGGGGCGGGAAAGAATTATCACCTATACAACTTCATTCACACATGTACCTACGTTATTTACTTACCCCGCTAGAACTATAGATTTAATTCGAGTGCGCATCTCTAGGGAAGCAGAATGGTCCGAAATGTTAAATTACATGTTGCGTTGTTGGTCCGAAATGGGCCCAATGTGGCGGATCTTCCTTTCTGCGAAAGGGGCGAACTAGGTAGGTAGACTTAAGAGTTAGAAAGTCAAGCGGCAATCTCTTGTTGTTGCAGGATTGTGGCAGGACTTTCAAAATCCTGCAACCGGATAGTTGCCATAACACCACATGTCGCCATAAGTCTTGCGTGCCTTCAGAATTGGAATACACCATTGCCTTCGTTTGTCATGGAGATCGAATCGATCCAAAAAACACTCAGCCACGGGTTGCAGCTAGCGACCTCGGCATTTCAAAAGGTCCCCGGTTCAGCAGTGCTTCTAAGATACATTCGCTCGAGTTATCAAAACGACCCTGTGCGGTCCGCCATCGAGCTCATATTGATATTGTTTTTCATACGGTATCTATTATCGCCATCATACTCGACGCACAAACAGAATTTTGTCAAATTGAGAGAAGATGTTTGTACTATCCTCATCTGATCTTGATGCACAGGAGGCTTCGTTACCCGGGTTTCTTTGAAAGCGATGACTTCTTTGCCTGACGTAAGGAAAATATTCAGGAAATTGACGAACTGGTTGATGATTGGGTTCCCGAACCCCTGGTCTCCGAGAAGACCGCCCTTGAAGAAGCAGAAAGTGAGAAGCTTCCAGTTATCATTGGGTACGTACCCATAAAGCGCCTTGACGCATGACCTCGGGCTGTATGCAAGACCATCATCTTGAACATCATGCCGCTTGAGTTGTAGTTCTACTTCAGAGCATACGTGCATACGTATAGCACGCATAGTGGTGGCATTTTGCTGATTTATCAACATGAGAACAGGCCTACGGGACCCAAAGTAAAATTGTCGAGCGGCCGGACCGTCACGAACCTCGCGTCATATAATTTCTACAATTTTAACTCCAACGAACAGATCAAAGAGAAGGCTATTCAGACGCTGCGGACTTACGGCGTCGGTCCATGCGGTCCTCCACAATTCTATGGCACTCAGGATGTACACGTAAAGGCTGAAACCGACATAGCTGACTTTCTCGGCAGCGAAGCATGCATTGTATATACTCAGGCCTTCTCCACCGTGTCCAGTGTGATACCTGCTTTCTGCAAGCGTGGCGATGCCATCATCGTGGACGAAGCTGCAAACTACTCGATCCGGAAAGGTCTTCAAGCTTCCCGAAGCAATATCAAATGGTTCAAGCATGGTGACATGGACGACCTGGAGAGAGTCATGAAGTCTGTCGCAGTTGAGCAAAGCAAGGGAAAGAAGCTCACTCGACGATTCATTGTCACAGAAGGTCTTTTTGAAACATGTGGAGATATCACAGACCTCCCAAGACTCGTGGAACTCAAGGAAAAGTACAAATTTCGCATTATTCTCGACGAGACCTGGTCTTTCGGGGTGCTTGGACGAACTGGTCGTGGGCTTACCGAAGCGCAAAACGTAGATCCTCAACAAGTCGATATGATAGTAGGGTCTCTCTCAGGTCCACTCTGTGCCGGTGGTGGCTTCTGCGCCGGGGCAAAGGACGTTGTCGAGCATCAGCGCATTACGTCTTCTGCATATACTTACTCAGCTGCCCTCCCAGCCATGCTGGCCATGACAGCGAGCGAAACTGTCAATCTCATTCAGTCCAATCCAGAGATCCTTACTCAATGTCGGGAAAACATCAAAGCGATGAGGTCGCAATTAGATCCTCGCAGTGACTGGATTATTTGCACCAGTGCTCCGGAAAACCCCATCATGCTACTTGCACTGAAGCCAGAGATCATTACGATGAGAAAGCTCGGACTTGATGATCAGGAGCGCATCCTCTTGGAATGCGTCGACGAGGTAAAACCCCTGTCTTATCACGGCAATAAAGTCTGACCTTGCTGACAGGCTGATGTACACTATTTTACTAACTTATTATAGTGTCTTGTTAACAACATTCTCATCGCGAAATTTAAAACGAGACCTTACAGCCACACGATTGCAGCACGAGACAGCAAATGGTTTGCCCAGCCTGCTTTGAAGGTTTGTATTACATCTGGTCTCTCCAAAAAGGACATCGAGAAAGCCGGCGCCGTCATCAGACATGCCATCACTAAAGTCATGTCTCGCAAGACTGGTAGCAAAATGGGGTAGAAACTGTCATTGACAGATTCTTTTGTATAATATCTGCCTGTGCGTCTCAATCTGACACCCACACGGTTTGCGTATGGCACCGAGAACAACTTTTTTTGTTTACTGGAAGACAAAGACTACACGAGGTGCGACACTCCTGTATATACTAATGTCTAATACGAGGCCCGATAGAGAGAGCTTTCTAGAGTGACCTAATGTACTCTATGAGCATTGATCCTAATACGTTTGGCCAATTTTGCATTACTGTGTGGCGAGCATTACTTACTTTGACAGTGCGGAACCTTTGTGGATAAGCGAACTCAGCCGACCTAACTGAATCTTTGTTGAGCGTACAACAAATAGCACTTATTTGTTATACGTGTTGTAGTTTATATGTGACCACACTCGGTCCCGCGTTTTTATCACCACCTGGCACCGTGTCACGTCAGCAAGTGGACCGTAAATAAAAAAATCTCCTCTATCGTGGGAAGCAGCCAACGATCATGATTGAGTCGGTATCACGCCACTGTCTAGCACCAGGATTTCGTGTTAAAAAATCAATTCCCCGTACGAGAGTACCGAGGGCCGCTTCAGCGCTTGCCATGACTCACTCTCTTTACATCACTCAGCAATAGCTGGCATCATGTCTTAACAATGTACTTACCAGCCACAATGGAGGATGATGTCGTGATACCGATATGCACTTTGCTTCGGTCTGGATATCCAGCCCTGACAGTTACTCTGCCGTATGATGAGCATCGAAGGGCAATGACGACCGAACTCGTGCCCGCAAAATCACCATTATTCCAACATGGATGGTTGATATTATATGTGAATTACATGTCTCATGAAGCAGCGACATCACATTCCTCCCATCAGCGTTCTTCATTTCCAGCGTGGTGTTGATAATTTCGCCCGAAATGAGACCGAGGAATGTGGCCTTGATGAAGTTAGTTGGCTGAACGTGTCGTCGTGTCATGAGTTGTCGCGAGCGTCGGGAATTCCATGACGCTGCCTACATGTCTTGTCTTGTCTTATTCCCTCCTCCTTTGTTTGAATTCATCCCGTTTTTGGGGCCCGTCGAATGCGGTTTAAGACGATCAAGTAACCCTTGAAGCACGGTATAATAATCTCCCCTTTCCTCTGCTCAACTCTCCTTCATCCGCTGGGTGCGGCTCACTTCGTCCAATTCAATCGTTACAAAGCAGTTTATACTTGTGGCTAGTACATCAAAGGACCCGTCAACTCCCACGGGTGTCGTTGCCTTGGAGTCATCGTATACAGTCTTTCTTAGAGTCAATTCTTTTAACTTCTTCCCGAGTGGCTTGACAGTAGGGATACATTGGGTAAGCGAGAGAAAAGCGACGGAAAAGAAAACGAATAAGAAAGAGGAAGAAATGTCATTCATGACCTGGTTCATTTACGCTCTCGCGCTAGCGCCAAATAGCGCTGGGCAGCCAGCTGGTCAGAACACACATTGATCGCGTCTGTACTAAAAGCCTCCTATCGACTGACAGCGTGAATTTAGGGAAAAATGAGCGAATTCGTCGAGAGATCCCTCATGATCTTGATATAATTGTTTATGATGCGGAAGTCACCTCGGCGACGCGTGTACGAGAAGCGGTGGAGTGGGTGGATGAGGCAGGGAAGCTGGTTGGGATTGCCACTGAGGACGTCCTCTTACTGCCGACCAGCTTGGCTCCTAGAGCGTTGCTGAATGAGACGGAAGCCAAGGACGTGACGACACCTCAATGCACGAAGACTCTCCTCCTTCCACCCAAAAAGGGGCCATCATCCGAAAATCGACACGACAGAATCAGTGCCCCGGCCAGGCTCAATGAGTTGATGACTGCGTCCAAAACAGCTAGTTCAGGTACAACAGAAGCGACCGAACACACGGAAACGCCGTCTGCTTCCTCAGATGGCAAGAAAGCTGCATCTAGGCGTTTTGGGGTGTCCTACACTCCATATCGTGCCGACCAAGGCTGCAAATCCCAGGGCGACATAGATAACGACTTCAAACGAATGGCAGGCTCGTATTCTGTCATCCGTATCTACGGAACTGATTGCAACCAAGTCTCCATGGTCTACTCGGCTGCAAAGACACATGGGATGAAGCTCTTTTTGGGGATCTGGAATCCTTCCTCTCTGCAAGAGGAGGCTAATAAGATTATCGCCGCGATCGACGGGGACTGGGATGTGGTCGACACAATCAGTGTAGGAAACGAGCTGGTGAACAACGGCAAAGCATCGCCCCCAGAACTCATGAGTCTCGTAAGCCAGGCTCGCTCGGTCCTTCGCGCCGCAGGTTATGACGGGCCAGTGGTTGCAGTTGATACTTTTACCGCCGTCCTCGCCCATCCCAAACTCTGCGATGAGTCGGACTATTGCGCCATCAATGCCCATGCTTTCTTCGACGGAAACGTCCTACCATCACAATCTGGAAGATGGCTGGATAACACCATATCCGGCGTCAGATCCGCCATTTCCGACAGGAATAAGAAAATCGTCGTCACTGAGACTGGCTGGCCAACGAAGGGCGCATCCAATGGAGTGGCTGTTCCAAGCTTGGAGAACCAAAAAATTGCTCTGCAATCCATCGAAGAGCAGTTCCGTGGCAGCCCAGAGAGTATCATTTTGTTCTCTGCTTTCAACGACTTGTGGAAGAAGAAAGAGATGGAAACATTCAACGCTGATCAGTTCTGGGGCATTGAGGGCGCAATTTCGGCCTGTGATGAGTAGTCGAAGCTTGACTACAAGCCGTCTAGTGTCCATTCTGGACATACATAGTTATTAGTAATACAATACATACATACAGTAAAACCTCGTTTAAACGATACTGGTATAAACGATATCCTCGACTAACCGATAATTTTCCAACCTCGATTTGGTTTTGTTAGGGTTGAACGATAAACCTCGATATTGCGATACCGATAGCAAAATCGCCCAAAAATTGGCTGATATCGTTCAAACGAGGTCGGAAAACCCAAAATCTGCCCCTCATTTTTCCGTTTCCTCACATAAATCTTGCATGGGAGTGACGGGATACCGGTCTCAATGAGTCAATTCAGGACAAAACAATGGCCTTTCTTACCGCCTCAACGCCAGCCATTGATCCTCGTCGTTGAATGATACATAGAATTTGAATTTAGAGCCATGAATAAGAGAATTCACGCATACATGTCGCATTTCAACGTCGTGATGAGGTTCACCACTACGTGACTGTATATGTATGTTCAGCGTGTGTGTATTGCATGCATTGTCTTCCGCGTTCGCAGCATTCCATGTAGGCAAAAGACTTGCAGGGCCAATCCTCCGACTCTTCTAAATGATATAATCACTTCGACTCAGGAATGAACCTGCATCTCCATGGCCAACAATATTTTTGTCATACATTCTATATTTCCATGACGCGGTATTTTCATACAGGGTAGCCATCACGTGACGGGTTTCGAGCCACGTGACTTACCTTGAATCAACGATACCTCGGTTTAACGATGGCCGGAGGGCCCATTAGGAGTGATCGTTTAAACGAGGTTTTACTGCATAGCTGCATCCTCAAGACAGTCGCAAATTTTAGATTTCATGCCTGAGAGGATAAATGTGTATAACGTAAGCAAGGGCTCAACGCCGCACGCGCCTCCTCTGTGTGCCCCGCCATGATCTCATGACATTGCCCCGTTATGTATGCGGCATGCCTGATTCGCCGTCATGTTCATGTCATTTTGGTCGCCTCTTTCAATGGCTCGGTAGTACAAACCGCTCTTTGCCGCATTCTACAGGATGGATTGACACTCCCCCTAACCGTGTTCTATTATAGGTAGCGTAATGATGATAGTGCAGTCAAATTGCCCCCCCATTTACCCCGTTGTCCATCATTTACTGATCGATTAGCAATGATGAGTCGCATTTTCCAACTCATATATGCCGCTGCTACAGTGTCACTACGATTTGCCCATACACATGTTTCTTCTCGATCTCCCCTTTCACGCCAAGAAGCTGTCTAAGTCTCACAACATCTCGCCGAAGCGGAAAGCGCACTGAGAACCTTGGTCTTTTATTCTTCAGCGACGATCTGGCGACGATCCGTCCAGTATCATCGAATCGAATCTGTCTTGCGCAATAGCAAATAAGTTATGGGTTTTTTCCATAACGCTAGTCTCTTGAAATATATCTTATGCTATCTGAGAGATGACCGAAACGATCTTCAGCTCAACAAGACAGCTGTCTTTAGGAAATGTCTCGAGGGGGACCATCCCACGTGATGCCTTCGCGACAGCCACCAATTTTCGAGATCTTCAGACGAAACGCAGTACAGCAGTTCAAGATGTTAAGTGTGCTGTCTCAAATCCACGGCCGATGCTTGGAGATTTCCGGAAATTATATCGCGACGGTCTGGCATGTTTCACACCTCAGGACAGCCACGTCAATGCGTCGAATCAGACTGCAAACAGTAGAGGCCTCGGTCAAAACTCCACGGCATTAGAAGTGGCTTCTGGTGATGATAATAAGCTTGGGGACTTTCGAAAACTTCGATGGGAGTTTCGGCAGCACCATGCCGAATCGGACCTTGATGTCTCTCCAAGCAGAGTTGAGTCTTTGAACATCCCTCATCGGAGGCTAGTGACTGGCGAAGAATATCGTAAAGAGCAACGCCCTGTCGAGCTGAACGAGAATCACGAAGACCTGCAACCTATAAGCCCAAACTTACCCTCCAGTGAGCCCACCTTTCGGCTGCCGACTTCGTCTTTGCACGACTGCACAAATCTCAACATTCTCCTGAGAAATGCTATTCAAGAAAAGGATACTTACATGAACCACCAGTCTTCGGACTCAGAGTGGGATTCTCTCGATTTACTTTGTGCAGAAACGTCTCCAGTGGAGGCAAATACGGAAATTTTATCTTATAAATTGGCTCATCGAGGTCCATTATTTGCAATTCTCGGCAAAAATGTTTCGTTGGATCAGAAATACGAGGCATTATCAGTACGGCTGATGCCAATTAGAGCATGGGATTTGAGCATTGAGGCTAATAATCACTCTGTCGCGCTCGGTGGGGTCCACGTCTTTCTGGACATGTCCAACATCAACATCAGTTTTCAGCACGCTCTACGGCACAGATACTCCATTGGGGAGCATTCTCGATTTTCTCCGCTGCCACAGTTGAATCTCCACTTTCTTACCGAGATTTTTGTCCGTAAAAGGAGAACGATAGCGCTCAATGCGGGTTGTTCTGTTCTTCCCGACCGACATGAGCCTCGCTTCATTGAGGAACTACGGAGGCTAGGTTATCGGGTAGACCTCAGGGAGAGGAGGCTAATTGCTGAAACGAAGGGGCCACACCCCGCCATAGGTAAAGGGCGAAGTGGTGGTGCGTCATCGGACAAAGTCGCCGCTTTACACGCTGTTTCTCACTTTATGGAAGACCTGGTGGATGAGACGCTCCAAACGCGAATCGCAGAATCCGTCATGGAGTACTTCGAGCACCCAGGCACTCTCGTGCTAGCAACCGGCGATGCTCAACCCGCTAAGTATTCGGACGGTTTTTTCACATATGCCGAAAGAGCACTACGAATGGGCTGGTATGTTGAGGTGGTCTCATGGAACCTGAGTCTCTCCTCTCGCTGGCGAAAGTCAGGTCTGGCGCAGAAATGGGGTGATCGGTTTCGATTGATCAAACTCGATGACTTTTTAGACGAACTACTGTTATAATTTGATGACAACATACATGCCAAAAGAAACCTATGCACTCCAACCATACTATAGGATGGATTAGTCATGCGAGATGCCAGCGTGAGAGAAAGCCAATTCATTCTGCAATATGATCATTTAAATAGCCACTAGATGCGATGGTTGACAAAGCAGTCCCATCGCTACACCATACCAGCGTGAAGGACGGACGTATTTCAGTGCCGTACTGCATTGAGCAAAACAGGATCGTAATCTGCTCGCCTAGCCCTCAGCAAAGCCAAATGCGCATAACAGGACTGTTTCTACAGTGGTCGTTGTCCTACGAAGTTTGCCAAGGTTTCATGGTCCTGGGCTGGTCCGTCATTTTGAAAGTCAGCCGGCATAGTCGGTATGGTATTTATCTTTAAGTCTTGAAGTTGACTTACGCAATTGTACTAGCTGAACTGACTAGCCACATGATCTTATCTCAGGAAATCAATGCTGGGTCTTGATGAGTCCAGGCTTGGACGAATCGAACTACTTGAACTGCGTCTTCGTCTTGCTCTCAGTTCGCCAGGGTCTGTTGGATGCAAGCCCGCAAACCTTGCGAATATGTTCAGTACATCAGTCAGAGATATGACCCCACTCAGCTTCCCGGAGAGGCATGCACCCGGTAACGCTGCGGCAGGAGATGACGATCCGGTGGACAACGCTTGGGATCCTATCACGGGAGTGGCAGGAATCGATGGTGAAGGAGATAATGGCTCTACAATCCACATGCGGTGAGATCTTGTCGCGGTCAGTTTGCCGACAACATGGGCCAGCGTCGACAGAGGTGTTACGTAGAATATAGGAAACGCATCACGCCCTTGCTCGACGCCTCGCTCGTTCAAAATTACAGACAAAAAGTGCATGCAAGAGTCGCTCAGTAATGGAGCACTCGACGTTGTTGTCAAGTGACGAACATCCTTTGTCGAGATGTTGCCCACAACATTTTGGCCGCTGTCAACGACAGCAATGCTAGTCAATCCCTCATCGTTCATGAGTGCCAACGCACTTGAAAGAGGGGCATCAGAGCTGTACGAGCCTCAAGTCAGTGAACATAGTAGAGAAAATGATACAAAGACACCTCAGGAGGCTTCGGAAGGCATGGTTGTAACTGACATGATCGAGATGATGGGCCGGGTACTCGTTACCAAGTCCCGTAGCACAACGGGATACAGGCGGTCAATCGTTGGGAAGTTGACGCCTTCATTCCAGAAAAAGTCCACCATGCGAAGCTGGCTCACAATTCCCACCACATCGCCAGCTGAATCGCTCACAAGCAAGCGATGGATGCCGCTGCCTAAGATCTCGATGGCTTGGGACAAATTGCCAGTTGAGGGCACCTCCACCAAAGGCTCTTGTCTTAATAGGGACTGTATCTGACGGAGTGTGATTCTCTGTCCCTCTCTTGCTTCAAACATTATATCGTTATACAGTTCCAAGTTTTCCGGTCCTGGTTTGGAAACACCGACGACAACCAGAAGGTATGCATTCAAGTCTGCATAGTCAAACGTTGTGGTGACAACACGATCCGAGGAGTTGTCATGCACGAGAACCACATTCGTACAAGCCTTTAAGAGACTCTGTCACAGAACCATTAGTCACGCCAAGCACGTGGTGGACAATATTTGAGGTGCATTTCAAGGTTGATGTGCACTCACCTTGGTCGCATCTTCTACACTACTGTCCATGTCGACCCATTTCACATCTTGCGGCGAAACAAGTTCACCAATGGTAATTTCGCCCCAATCTCGACCAGCAAACTGGGGATTACTGTATCGTTGCCCGGCCGGAGGATGATTTAGCAACTCCTGCAGCGCCGTTTGGACGAGAGAAGGGTGTCGATGACGTGGGGATTGGGGAGCATATCGAAGATTCTCAGCGAAGCTCTGTCGCCGCTCCGACTTGTCGATGCTGCCTGAAGATGGCGTTCTCGCCGATGTAGCGTCTTGTCTGGAGATACTAGAGGTGCGCGCGCGGCCATCATGTTCAGACGTCGCCCTGGATCCACGCGGGGGATCAGCAAGAGGACCCATGAATGACAGAAGAATGTGAGGCAAAATTCCTCGCCAAGCCTTATCAGATCCTACCGAGTCTAGACGCTTGTTCGTACAAAGATGCTTCGCAAAGTACGGCTGGTAGAGGCGACTTGCCAATTAGGTCATGTGCTAAGTAGGTAGGTATGTATACCGTATGCATGCACACTTCTTTTGTCGTCAAGTGGGTATGTATCCCTATTCTTCGCCGTAACTTTTCATGCCGTAGGAATGGGGCGCATACTATTCGTAGCCGTAGAAGCGGCGCTTTCGATACGGCCACCTCCCCTATGCCTCGACAAGTCAATAATGAGCTATCATTGTGAAAGCCTGCCACCGCGTTCGGCTGACACCTTCCGCGTATCGAGCTACCTATCGCCGCGGCAGTAGGCAAAGACTTCGGAACCTTTCTGAAGGTAGTAGAAGCGACAAACTTCTACAAGGACATCTGCGCCTAGGCGCTCCCTCAATTTTCCTGCATCTGTTTTTCCTTCCTTTTTTTTAATCTCTTCTTTTCTGTATTCTTAGCTACTGCGTGCCGTGGAGGCCGCCTCTGACTCACTGGATTCGCGGCCATGCCTATGGCAAAATTTCGCTTGAGAACGTAAACATACGTGACCTGTGCCCGAGTGGCACAGCGTGGTGGATGGCGCTGACGCCGGATATCACACAGACATTTGTTGTACACCGAGATGCGGGATGGTTTCTGGGGGAGGCTTGTACCTACTTACATAGTAGAACCCTTACCCGGGGATTAGCCCTGCACACCCTTGTTAGGCAAAACTGAAGTGATCGTGCACATTTCGTGTTTGTAACAGTTTGCCTCTATATATGCTCGAGTTCTCAGTGTGACAACGCAAACCCGACCGGTCGCTTTCCACGGACGACCATTACCAATTCACCTAATCTAACCTTAACACCTAATCCTAACCACTAACCCCTAATAATAATAAGGGTGTGATCCACGAGCGAATGTAAAGTTTACAGACCAGCTTAATTGCATATTTTGGACGCTTCGTTTGCAGGCTCGCTTAAAAACATATAGAATTTCGGCTTGTACATACCGTTTACAGAGCGCAAGAAGTACCACGCTAGCCGGGCTCGCGTAAATGCCTGCAATAGGAAATAATGCCCAGTTTGCACAGGATTTCGCCGTTTATACTCACTCTTTAATAATGTAAACTTTACACAGAGTCGCGCTGCAGAGAGACCCGCAACATACTTGCACGGCGCCCACCACCACCATCATGACAATCTTTCAGGGAGCGAATAGCACTGATCTTTTTCGATTCTTGGTGGAAAAAGATGCCGATGATGACCTTCGCCTCGCAGAATCGATTCTTTGGTCCTGCAGTGCACACGGAGCA
>SRQG01000434.1:0-21433 GCA_018360325.1 Claviceps aff. humidiphila group G2b
CACTAGGCATGTGCCCCTGACGGTACAAAGCGGTCGCCCCACAGTGACCCCACATGCAACTTGTACCGGTCTTGGACGATGTAAACTTTACATTCGCTCGTGGATCACACCTATAGTGAAGCAGAGTCATGCTACTCCGTATGCACAGTGACAGGGTCATGTTTCTAGGTTTCAGACCAACGAATTATCCCACCGATAATTTTTAAGTCCGAGAAAGCCCTATACCAAGGTTTGAATGAAGAAAAGAGGGATGGAACTTGGAAGTATTGGGTTGAGCCAGTCAGCGGCTACGTACTCATTCTCTTGGTTCTCTGTGGTGTTCTCATCTACATACCCTGACAGGTATTACTCAAGGGAAGACCCGAGGTAAGTGAACAGCGCAGGCACTTATCAATGGGAGCACTTCTCACAGCTATTACACTGTGGAAAGCAGCGATCTTCATGATGACATGAAGACGGAGGAAGTCGGCGAGCTATTTGCGCATACAGACTGCGCGGTCTTCCGAGCTCTTGTCAATGGCCCTACTCATTATTCTGCGCCGTGCGTGGGAAATTATGAGCATGCAAGAAAAACTTATATGATGAGACAAACGTCAAAAACGGTGAGCTAGAAATGAGATGCATCATGCAGGTCGCACGAGTCTAGGGGAACGAGAACACTTTTATGCAGACTTGCAAAGCAGGAGAGGAAGAAGAAATGCGAAGATAGAAAAGAAGAAGAAGCCATTATCATCTTTCACAACTGCTCCCCCCTTCCGTTCTCGCCCACCTTCGGCGCCCGTCATCCATGTCCGATAGAACTGGGAGGACAACCGCGAAGCAATGAGTCAAATAACCTCTGTCAATGGCAGTGCTGAGTAAGTCAGTGACGGTCTCACGAGGGGGAAACTCACCGCGGTTCACATTCGCACCTCTCACGGTATTGACATGGGAATAGCGCACGACGGGTAGAGAGAGGGTGTGACCGTCTTAGTACCTACGTAGGTACCTATGTACCTCCTACAGCCCTGGCCCCAAAAGAAAATTCCGCCGCATTGAGCCAATTCTAAACCACCTCACGCAATGGCTTCAGTCATATGAGTTCGGACCATCTATTTGTGTCAGGAATGTGCAATTGATTGAGATCTTAACAATTCAACGGGGTGCCCATGTACATAACCCAACGTATGTGGATGAAAGTGTATTGACGCGACGTGACACTGTTACACTGGACAGTGGTCAGACACCAACCCCACTGTATGTCACTTCGACTTACCGCCGACCCCATCGGTGTCGTCATCAGGGCTCTAGGTTGGTACATAGGTATGTTACATGTACACAGGCGCAGCTCCTGGTACATACTCCTGTAAGTTGTGAGTGCTCAGACTTTCATCCCCTGGTTAAAGGTTTTGGTTCGATAGTACGAGAAAGGGTTCAGGTCCCAGGATCGTGGGATCATGAACATGCGGCTCAAATATTTCTCGTCAATGACTTAATGACTGTCAGGCACCGCTTGTCCTCCTGGAGGCTTGTAGCGCTTTACTATTAGGGCCTTGCCCTCGCAGCCTCAGTCAGCCGATCTAGATAGATTGTGCATCATCAGATTGGATTGATACATTTTCGTATCTCATATGACGTCACGGTATCACATATGGTACATCTAGCCGTTTTGTCTTTCTCTCAAAGTTTGTGTGAAGTTGGCGTTTGTTAATACTCTGGGTTCACTCTTCATCCACTTGTAGATAGCATTCTGCGCTCATTCCAGTGCTCACCAGGCAGCATCAGTCTGATCAGATCCAGCAGCAGCTGAGACGTCAGAGATGATATCAATGATCATGATGTGCATGCTCTTTAAGGTTACAGGTAACAGATGTGGAGTCTGACCAGGCTAAGGAACGGCAAAAGAAAGAAGAAGAACGAAGATGGGCTTGAATCGTTAGTCTGCAATCAACATCTTCGCCTGAGAAGAGGTTTTCGGGGGACTGTAAGGTGCTCGCTCGAGACTTCATAGCCCAGGCATGGGATTATGGATATTGTTCAGTCTGTGCTCATAATCATATTTCCGCTATTACGCTGTGCACCACTGTCACCCGATATTTGCCCTCCAATCCATCAGTTGAGAGTCTCAATAAATGATTCAAAAAGTCTACGAGTGAACGCTGATTGGAAATCTCGAACCTTTACCCGATAGCTTGAAACACCGGTCAGTCATGCAGCAGCATGCTTCGCCCCATTGCACTGGTCAAGAAGTTAGAACTGAAACAACAAGTTAGCTGACACCTAGGACTAAAGTGATATGTACTTTTGTCTGCCAGAATCTGTCTTTTGACATGAAGAAAAATCCCAACGCCAACCATGTCTTGCAGCGAAAATTCCGTGTGGAGAAGCCCTCGCCGAGTCGCCGTAGCCGACGAGCGAAGACGAAGCCCATCTTACGACGATGTTGGAAGGTCCGTATGACCGTATCCCCACGGCGCACTGCGTACCTATCATTTTTCGCAGCTCATTGATCGTACCTCGCTTGCGATTGAGAGCTATGTACCATTGTACCTGCAGTAATTGAGGTCCCTGCAGCAGGATCATGAGTTTCTCCGAGTAGCTGTTTATTTCGCAGGTCGCCCAGCCGAAAATGCATTTTGACCCAAGAGCTTTTTCTCACTCTAGAGGAGAGATGACCGCTTCGGCAGATCTCTAAATCCACTGTCCATCTAATAACTTATAAGCCTGTCCAGTGCCAAGTGAACGTTTTAAATCATAAGTTGGAGGGATCGAGGGCTCAGCCAGAATGGGAGCCTGGAGGACGACCCTCATTCTGCCCAGTGCCGAAGCGCGCAAAATCTATTCTCGTCGACTCCTAGGCCATTTGGCGCGGAAACGAATCATGAATGTCGGTCCGTCTACGTCAGCATGATCTATGGCATTTCGACCCCTGCCACAACGAATATAAGAAGGAGCCGAACCGACGAGATCGAGGCTCGACTCTCGAGCCTCGTGAGTCGTGTCCACTCCGTATGTGCGTGCTGTCGGGCTGTTCCGAAAGGCCCACGAAGCATTGATGATTGTGCGACACTCGGGATAATGTCGACATTATACGTCCCGTACCGGGCATCTCGTCCCAGGAATCAGGAATCAGGATCACGGTACAATGCAGTGCTCCCGAGTCCCAGAGCGGTACGGAGTATACAGTTGTATGCATGTCAGCATGACAATCCCGGTAACCGCTAGGTACCTAGTGACTACCTAGTCACGATGAAGCAAGCACTTGTGGCGCGTGCGGCAACTCCCGACCGGACGCAAGATCCCGATGAGGAACGATCAGCTCAGCAGCCAGCTCCGCATTATAGTACAATACGTACCTGCAACTAACGATGGCCGTTCGGCAGACAGACCCTTAGATAGACAGCAAAGAAGTCTTGTTCCTTTCCTTGATTTCTAATGGCCATATATAATAATAAATATGTCATTACTCTCATCTCGTCTCGAGACTGGACGGCCATCCTGGACATGAAGCCCTGTTCTGGTTCTGGAAGCAAGGCCCTTGAGGGCACCATTTTAGCCGGCTCTCTCTTGCTCCGCTGGCGAGGTCTGGCCGGCCACAATAGGAAACAGATTTCGCCAAGTTGCTTCTTGTGCCGCGGAACTCTTATTTATCCTGATCTCTTAAAGCTACGGAAGGTATAATTCTACAGAGAACATGACATACATGATACAGACTGTACGTACATAGTACCACCTCATGTACATATCCGGATCTACATACCTACGGAGTACATGTACCCAGACCCGACAAGGGGGTGAATTAGTTGGCGCTAAATATGCCCACGCCGTTGAAGCAACCTTAAGCCTTTTGGCCAGGGTCTATACCTTGTCTGACGGGGATTGGAGCATGTAGCGTCGTTTGATTAGACTTTTAAGCGGGCCGTTTTTCCGATGCAGATTTGACGAGAATGTCATCCATGAGGAGAGCTGTCGTGACGATGATCATTGCTGTCAATCTTGCTAGACATCTTTTGCCATTAAGAAGTGTTTTTCAGTCACACATCCGAAGCCAAATCGTTTCGCATGTATTCTAATGTGGCCGGCCTTGGTGTGCAGAAATAAGCCCAGGCTCCACCGGACTAGGTAGGTATGTACCACGATCATATTGCGATCCCTAAGCTCCCAGTTCAACGAACCGAAATTTGTGCAACGTTCCATGGGGCCCATGGCTTGAAGGCATGAAGAAAAATAGGTACCGACACAGCACATCCTCCCACGCCATGCCTTTTAATTAACCGCCAGACCCGGGGCCGGGCGTACGCATGCGTGAAACGATTAGGCATGGCCTTATGTTGAGGGTCTTGTCTGGCCTTACTTGTAATGAAGCTCAGATCTCGAATGTTGGCTGGTCCCTAATTCCATGTCTTCGTGTACAGCGCTTTGTGTTTCGTAATTCGACAGGCTTGATGTATCGACGCGGAAGGAACGAGTAAGAACAATTTCGCCACCTTGGGAGGTAGTCCGTCGCGATTTGCTATTTTGTCGAAAATAAGATGAGCCGCGGGTCTTTTGCAAGTAAAGCGTGTTGACGGCAGGCAGGCAGGCACAAATTAGACCGATGGCTACCTCGGCGTTGCTAATCGACCATGGGCGTTAGTTCTTGTTCTTCGTGCTTGAAGACCTTTCCAGGGGGCGGAGGGCGGGCGGATAAGAAGAGACAGATCTTACCCTGAAAGAATGACCTTGACAAACACGATGCTTTGGTTCTGAGACTTGAGCTCACGTAGGATCAAGTCCAGTCGATAAATGCTAAAGGCAGTTGCGACTCCACCCGCGCAGAGCATGCCGCTGACTCGTAACCTCCTCTTGAGCGGCAGTTGCAGAGACCACGTCAGCGGCAAGGGTAATAGCAGAATGGCCAAATCGCTAATGACACTGACAATGCTGTCGGCGAGAATAATGGCCGGGCGATTGAGGCATTTACCCCCTTGGCCGGTCCAGTAGGTCGAAATGGGCCAGCAAGCAAACATCTTGATAAAAAATCCGCTGCTGTAGAAGATGCAGAGCATACCAACTAGGCAGTACACGCCTATGAGGGTCTTGCGGTGGACGGTGCCGAAAACACGGATGATGATGATGAGCAGGGCCAGCTTGACGCTAAGGGCCATGGGCATGTAGAAGAGCGTGGCGGCATAGCAGGCCTAGAGGATTTGAGGTCAGAGTGGCGTGAACGAAGAAACTCCAGATAGTTGGGGCTTTTTGCAAGGCGAAACACCCTCAGATCTTCAATCTTTAGCGCGCACGCGCGGTTCATTCTCTCACCTTGCCAAAAGACTGGATGTGCTGTTTCGGAACCTCCCACTGATTCAAACCGCCTCCGTAAAACGATGCTAAGTTGTTGTTGTGTCGTTAGACCTGATCTCTGAGCGGAGTCTCGGCGTGAGACGCTATGAACATGTCGAGGAATGGAAGTAGTTACCGAAACAACTAGTCACACAGTATCCCATTAGGAGAACCTAGAAATAGGAGGTTAGCAAGTTGAAGAGCAGCGCGAGAACGGGGAGTACTTTTCACATACATAAGCTATGTAAGTTGCATCTGTAAGCCGACAGAATGATGCGTTTCATATGTCAGCCTCTCGAAATTGACCTCGCCGGCAAGTTCTCAACATGTCGCAAAATCTGTGTACACATACAGTCGTCCCACGATACGCTTCCCCCCATGATTCTAGACTTGGCATATACTCTCGTCGCAACAAAGCCCGTTGTGAATACCACAGTCAGCGCCTGCGTAACATAGTTTATCGTCCTCAAAATGTCGTCGGGATGCGCAAGGTGCGGCGTCACTCCCGCAGGAGGCTGAGCAGCACCAGGATAGGACATGGTTTCATGGGCGGCCGAGAATTCGAATCCCACCTCCGTGCGACTGAGGCACGAACCTGTTCGCCTCGGGACCAATGTGCGTTTTATATCAGGCGTCGAGGAGGAAGTCGGTCTTGGCACGACTTTCGAGACGGATTTGTCGTACGGGGGTTCGTGAGAACCTAAAATCTGTCGGTGACAACCAACGAGCCGTGACGGGTCAAACCGGAAAGATGGCGCGTATAAATGATAAGGGTTCAACTGAACACGAAACCCATGCGGCAGAAGCTCTGTTTTCTGCCCGGGAGAATAATCTGGTCTGTCGTTTGGGAGTATGTACTTTTGACAATTCGTCAACTTATACCGACCGGCGACAAGGCGCGATTGCTCAACTGCGTATAACAAAACACTAAGACGGCTCTGAGACGCCCCGGCAATACTCGACGGCAACTACTCCGTAAGCAGTGCTTTCTGGCTTGTGCGCTCCATCATCATCCTTGCCGGTTTGCCGGCCGGGATCCGAGGTGGAAATACCGGTGCCAACTTCATGTCGAAAGCCTGTGATCTTGGGACCAGATGTTCACGCCCCGAGATGATCATCTTGGGACGATGGATTCAAGTGCAAGTCTAGTCCGCGCCAAGCGTCTCACAACCCCTGTCTTCTCTCAAGAGATTGCCCAGCAGTATCCGTATCGCCATGCTGTGCCTGGGAGAGCCTGAGAGGCAAGCTCTCTGCCAGGGGATGAAGTCCGCCAAGTAAAAGTGACTCCCTACAACAGGGGGCTTCAGCTGGGCGCGAAAGACGCGACAAGGGATTGCTCCTCTTCTCGGGCATTCCCACGAAGAGGGGAACAGGTGGGGATGCGTTCGTAACTACGGAGTACTAACGACGAGTTGCAAAGTCACGGAGGAACACGTCGTTCAAGTTTGAACCTCGGCAGTGGCATTCCGTTCGCGCCTCAATTAGGATGGAAATCTCTCAAACAAACGAGAACTTCGCCCCACCAAGTCGACTTATAAGAAGCTGGCATCGCCTTTTGCTTTTGCCCCATTGGTAGTAGGTGTGAGGTACAGTATATATACTTGGAGCGAACTCTGATGATGACATCGCAGTTGCTTTGCTGTCAGGGAATGAGACAATTTTTGTTCAACGCGCTTAATGCCGCGGCCTTGAGAGTCTGAGTCTCTGAGACACAAACCAAGAGGCACGAGAAATGATCTCGATCTTCGCACTCTCAGGAGCATCTTTGAAATTGGGACTAGCAGCCTGCAGGGCATCAAGGGTTTCCCCCGAGTCATGCTTCATCGTGCTACCATTCCTTAAACGGACGACGGTGTGTCGAACTCCGTTCCGGCGAATACGGAGTAAAACGCTCGCTAAAAGCATAAAATTCGGAGCTCCCCCAATGCAACTTAGCGTGCATGTCGGGGCGAGGCCGAGGAACGGAAACTTCGTGCAAAGCTGCTCCGAGTAGGTATGGACGGCGATTTGACAGAGTTCAGAACTTCAGACAAGCAAAATGGTTGAAAGTACCCCGATGGGCCCACTGACTCGGCCCCATAGCCCGGTCATCAAGTTTCGTCCCTTGCTTAGCGCAACGGAATTTTACGGTTTACCCCTCTCACGAGATTGTGGATGAAACCATGATACCTACTATGTAGTGATACCTATGTATGTCACAACTCACAAGTTCACGACGAGATGGCTCGCGCGGTTCTGCAGACGGGAGAACCTTGAGATGAACTTGGGAGTTGTAAGCTGATCAAATGTCCTTCGTATCGGGAGCTGGATATCATAGCGGTTAATTGCTGCGATCATATCACAATATACAAAACATGAGGGGATGAAAATTTGCACTTACAGGAACTTTTGATCGGTGCTTACCAGTGACCACGATACCAAAGAAGCCAGCCGTAATCAATCAGCCTCGGAGCATGAAAACGGCAAATCGAGCAGGCATAAACACAAACCGACTCGTGCCACTAAATGCCACCCTTGCAGAATGGCAGATCCGCACAGACAGCTATTCGTACAAGTTGTAGATCTACGGAGTATGTAGCATAATGTAGGTAGGTACATACTCTGTAGGTGTCTGTTGCCCACGGAGTGGAATAAAATCTCCTGTCACCAAACCTGTGTGTAGGTACGGAGTACATATGTATTATGTACCGCCAAATGTCCCTCCGTGGGCTTGTTCGTGAACCATCTATGATCTTGGCCCTTGGGGCCTCGATATGGCACTAGCTAGCTCTCACGCGAATCTCAGCTCCTTCGGTCCCCCTTGATCAGCATGGCACTATAGATAGCCCCTCTGGGTCGGGTAGATGCTCGTAACTACACATGGCTAGGTAGTACATACATACGTAGTTGCTTGGCAAGTCGTGTTCTTCCGTGACAAATGATGTCAGGGGATTCTGTTTAAAAAGACGGAGCTATTCGCCACCTTCGTCTCGAGATTTCTTTGATGAAGCTCGCTCTTTTTCCGACGACAAACCTGAACCATGATTTGGGGGCTGCTTTCTGCAATTGTCAACTTCTTCGAGAGTCGGAGAGCCGACCGACGAGAAAATGAGGACAAGATCGGTGAGCTCGTGGATAAACACAACTCCAAGTTATTCCAACCGTTGAAAATTGCCAATGGCAAGATCGAGCTGAAGCATCGCGTGGTTCATGCGCCCTTAACCCGTAACCGTGGAACTCCCCTCAATCCGATCTCGACGTTAGAAAAGCCCAACCGCGTCTGGCTTCCCAACGAGCATATAGTTGAGTACTATAAGCAAAGGGCCACGGCCGGTGGTCTAATCATCTCCGAGGGCCTTCCACCGTCGTTAGAGGTAAACCGTTATACCGAAGTGACTGAATAGAGGATACTTTTAACACGGCCATGGGCTGACTGCATCAACAGGGTAATGGTATGCCCGGAGTACCAGGCATATTCCTGCGAGAGCAAGCCGATGGATGGAAAAAGGTTGTTGAAGCAGTCCACGCCAAAGGAGGCATCATATACGCCCAATTGTGGCATTCTGGAAGAGCCAACATTCCTCAATTGACGGGAACGCCTATCATGGCACCATCAAGTGTCCCCTGGGATGACGAAAATGAGTGTTTCGCCTATCCTCCACCTCACACCTCGACACCGGTCAAGCTTGCAGACTATCCCCCACACGAAATGACCCAGGCCGACATTGACCGAACCATCGACGACTACTGCAAAGCTGCTGCCCTGGCCATGGCTGCTGGCTTCGACGGTATTGAGCTCCACGGCGGCAACGGCTATTTACCCGAGCAGTTTCTGAGCTCGAATTCGAACAAGCGAAATGACAAGTATGGGGGTTCTCCTGAAAAGCGCTGCAAGTTTGTCATCGACCTTATGGAGAAGCTAGCCGATAGAGTTGGCCAGGAAAACCTGGCTATCCGACTCACCCCCTTTGGTCTGTTCAACCAGGCACGTAGCGAGCAGCGACTCCAGACCTGGGGCCATCTGTGCCGCGAGCTCAAGTCCAGCTTTCCCCGGCTCTCATATGTAAGCTTTGTCGAGCCGCGATACGAACAAGTGTTTTCAGAGGCAGAAAAGCAGAAATTCCTGGACTCGTGGCAATTGCCTACCGTCGACTTGTCTGTATTCCGAGACATCTGGGGAGACACGCCATTCCTCTCGGCCGGTGGATTCGATGATAAGAACTCGTGGGGTGTCGTTGAATCTGGCAGATATGATGGCTTGCTCTATGGTCGTTACTTTATCAGCAACCCTGACCTCGTCGAACGACTTCGCCAGGGGTTGCCGCTTGCGCCTTATGATAGGAGCCGCTTCTACGGACCGTTCGAAGACCCTACGATCGCGTACACCGATTATCCCGCTTTTGAGCGATAAAAAGTCGGCGCCGCCTAGACGTTTCTCATTTGACCATTGATGATAATAGAATTCTTGTTGTAAAGGGCAATGACAAGACTATGAGCGTGAGCACTGAGGCCTCGGCCATAGCATAGCGTTAGCATACTATAGAGATGCATGTGGAAGCGGACATTTAGAGGTGGAATAATTCCGAATTAAACGATGCATCACTCAAAGTTGATTTGATTCCTTGTTGGTACACAATCAGTCGATGTACGGAGTATTCTGTACTTATTTCCTACTGTTGAAACGCTGCCACCTCGACTATTTCTCATTGTGGGTGCTATATGACGTATCATATATGCCAGGAACCAAAACAAGGTTCGGGGATGCTGCTCTAAAGAATGCCACCGCGTGAAGAGTCCGAGCCATCCACGACCCTTGAGTCTTGATGATTGAGGCTGTCGCTCAGTGTCATTTTGGAGGTGATTGGGAAATACCCTGTAGGTAATGGGAGGTTAAGATAGTCGTACATACTTTGTAGAGCCCGCGACGGCGGGATATTGTTGTCCATCACAGTGCCATTGCCTGACCTGCGAGCCTGCGCAACAAGCAATATTGAAGGCGTTTCATCATTCCGAAAACAAGCGCATGAAGGCGGCAGGGAGCATAGACAAATAGGTAAAGTTCGAGATCCTGACTCCTTAGAGACCACTGCCTCTCAGCGACCCGCGAGGCATGATAATTGGGCGGAATTTGAGCCGTCAATAGCACGCGCGAAGCTTATCGACGGACCGAGACGGCTGCTGTCATGATCTTGCATACAGTACAGACCATAGGTATGTAACGAGTTGTCAGCAAGTTAGGCCGCGGACGACTCGGTCATATTATGCTTGAGCGTGGCGCAAAAGCAGGGCTTCCAACATGCGATGTAGCAGCATCGAACGATACTCGTGAGCAAATTCCGATGCTAAGGTCGAGGCTCCTTTCTTCCTTGACGCGGCCACTCTTTTTGACAATCGATAATGTTGAGTAATGGCGCTCCATACAATTGCGCAAATCCTTTCATCACTGCGGCGTAGACGTTCTCATCAGTGTTATTCACAAGTCTCTCACCTCGAACCGCACCTGCAGCGTCGGCACTTGATATCAGTTGCGCTTGGCGAATGACGAAGGATATTCATGCCATGGATAGATCATATGGACGACTCCCGACGTTCATTTTGCAACTCGAAACACCAATGTCTGGGGTCTCAGGAGAGCTTAGGCTCATTTGACGCATGGAGGCCAACCGGCAACGAGAAATGCCAGAGAGGCTCTTGACGATCTTTTTGCTGACGCTTCGTCGCAGCCTGCAGGCCACTGGATTCGGCCCGACCGATGGCTTGCATCATGGCGCACTCATTCTCATCATTCTCGAGCAATGACTTTGACTTCTTGTAGCTACCTACTCCGTAGATAGGTACCTACATAATCTGCGTTGATCGAGTTCGAAGGGTTGATTGTCGGGACTCGGGGACTTGGAGGCTGAGCTGGATGGACGTGGGTTGCTTAGGGTGGGGAATCGGGATCATGCATGAAGGTACATATGTACCATCCGTTCATTGGATGATTGACCAATTGTCGATGGAGCGGCTAACTTGAAACGTCACCACGGGCCTCTGATGACCAATGAACTCTCATCGCGTAATGCAAGACTACGGCGGTCACATGACCCTGCAGGAAAACCCTCCCTTTGTGCATGGTTTGTGACTCCAAAATCACCCGCCCGCTCAGCTGTGATGTCGTGTCACTATGTCATCCACAATACGACTGTTGGACCATGAGCCGCTCACTTTTCAGCAAGCTCTCTCAGAAGACTTCAACGTCGTTCAACGCCATGACCAGGTTGCACTGGTTGAACAGCAGTTCAGCCACCTATGGAGCCAAAAGGAGTCGATTGCAGCCATCGTAAAAGCGCAGCTGGGTCTTGACGAGGGTGCAGAATGTTCTGCCGCATCGCCGGAAGAATGGATTAGGGGCAAATTCAATGTCTGCATTCCTATAGCTGTGGAGTCATGTCAATTAAGTGGAAAGGTCATGATGCGATGCCCTGTGCCATCTGCATTGGCTGAAAGCTACTACCCTGGGAATATTGCCGAGAAGCTGCGAAGCGAGATCGGCTCATACGCGTGGGTGCAGCAAAATTGCCCAGACATCCGGATCCCTCAGCTGTATGGCTTTAGCATCCTTGACCACCATGTATGAGCTGCCTACCTATGCCGAGTAATTCCTAGAACCGCTACTGATTGGTTTTAGTTCACCTCCGAAGCCCGGCTTCCGTGGCAATCTCGACTCCCCAATGCCCTCTTACGATGGTTTCGCTCGCTTTTTCGACTTGCGCCTCGTGCGCCATATGCGCCAATATCAATACCTACACAACTGTCCAGCTCGTATATGTTGCTGGAGTTTATAGGTCCGGAGACGGGATGTGTGCTCTCGGAGAGCTGGGACGAGCACAGGAATGATCCAATTCGCCGTGAGAGGCTGTTCCGCGGTCTAGCCCGTATGGTCGTATCATTAGCCCGAATACCACAGCCCAGAATTGGCTCGTTCAAGTTTGACGACGACGGTAGCATCACTTTGACAAATCGGCCGAGCTTTGCAGCGACGACTACATTAGAAAACAGCGGTGCCCAGCAGTCTATCAGCGCGGGAGAGACATACACCTGCACAGAGCCATTCGTCGCTGACATGATTACTCTTCACGATAATTATCTCATTAGCAATGAAAGTGCAGCAGATGACAAGGCTGACTGCCGTGGTCACATGGCAATAAGAGCTCTACTTCGAATGCTGTCTCATAACTACATCAAAAGGCAATGGAGAAATGGGCCGTTCTTGCTTCAACTTACCGACCTCGATCAAAGCAACATCTTTGTGAATCACGATTGGGATATCACGTGTCTCGTTGACCTAGAATGGCTATGTGCCCTACCACCAGAAGCATTGTCCGCGCCATACTGGCTCACGGGGTGTGCAGTTGACGAACTTGTGGATAATAAAGAGTGCAGCAGCTTAACAGAATACGATGCAATTCGCCAAGCGTTCATGCAAGCTTTAAGGGAGGAAGAGTCAAGAGAACGACTTGTATGGCCTCTATCTGCCATCATGGAAGACATGTGGCAGTCAAGCGGTGTCTGGTTTTGGCACTGCCTAACTTCTGTTAACGCGGCGTACTACTTGGTCGCTGAACATCTATGCCCTCGATTTTCGACCACGCTGACCATGAGAATTGAGGAAACGTTTTCGCATTTCTGGAAAGAAGATGTTGAAACGCACATTGATCGAAAATTGGCCGAGTTTCAAAGTTACGAGCAGAAGCTTGGCCGTCTTTTCCAGTAGATGCGTCAGCCTTGGCGACATTCAAATCATCCCATCTATTCAACTATCACTCCAAACTTAATGATTAATCACTCATTTACGGCGGCCTCTTGACTTCTACTTTCATTCTCTTTTTGCGTCTGAGATACCCGTGCTTCTATCTGTCTATATCTTGTTACTGGCACCGATTCTCAGAGACGCAAAAAGCAAGCTCATCGAAACATATCTGTCGTGTGACGAGAAGCTGTCTGAACGATCCTCAAGTACTATACAAACGTCAGCGTTCGCTTAAGAAATGCATATCCGATCAGCATTGAGCCTGGGCGCGGGCTGTCATTCATTGGAGGTCAATTATCTCTAATCGTCGACATCATTAATTAATACATCACCTTAAAACTTGAATGAAGCGGCATGCGCGGGACCTCGCATTTCGCTTGTCTATACTGCGAGGCAAGAATTTTCAAGAATCGGCTCTCTCTCGAGCGCTCTCATCCATCTAACATTGCAAAACAATTCGCTGAGTCAGAGCGCCATACAACGTCTATCTGGTGAAGCCTCTCAAGAGTTGACAAGTCGGCCCGCTGTCCAAAAAGACAGTGCAAGTCCTCAAGTGATTAGAGCCGCGAATGGCTGAAGCACAGATCATCTCGAGGTATGGACGCGTGGTGACTGCCGCATCCTGATGGTGATGACAGTGACAATGATAATGACACTAAAACTATGAGCTCCGTTACACTCATGGCGAATCACGATGTAGGTCTTGTTTGTCATATAAGGCGGTGCCACATGTTCCACCTGTGAGAGCTGGATCAGTCCCGGTTGTCGATCTCTGACCACTGCTATTCCCAGAAACCATTGCATGCCATCCCCTCCAGTCATGGTGTACTTGTCTCGAACGAGTTTGATACTTTGGTCTCTGCAAGATGAAGTGGTCAGGATCGACAAACTGATCCAGCTCCCACAGACCGCATATGTCGACATATTCATCGTCTTGATTGACAAGCAAGGCTTGAGCCATGATACGCCCTGAAAGCAACAGAGCCAAAAGAATGAGGTTTCTGCCGATACCAGCAAAAAAGAAAAGGGATACCTCTCCTTGCAGCAGTCACGCGTCCAGGCATAAACTTCACGGCTTCGCGATGAGCACGATTTCTTACGAATCCGTCCCCAGAGTATCACGATGCAGCCGATCGCGGTCCCCTCTACCTTATCAGCACAAGATGACTGGCAAGTAGGAAGTGAAAGGACTTTCCAGGTTGCGATTGATCCCTCATTCGTAGACAACGCGCCGGAGAGGAAGAGCTCGCAGGCCTATGCGACCAAATTTTCAGCGGGTTTGTAAGCCTGGAGAGCAAGTAAGCAGGAAACAAGTCACGGAAGCAGAAATTCTGGCCTCTCCGATCTCGCAGGTCGCAATTGAGGCAGTGATCGACCGTATCTCTTTAATCACTAGCCGAATCGTGATTCGTCTGCATGTTGTCGCAATCGATTGTAATAGTTTCGGTTCCCAAGGAGTTTCACATCCAACTCCTATCCGGCACAATTACAATCAATTGCGACAATATGCAGACAATCCGGCTAGTGACTAAAGAGATCGCAAAGCTACTGACCAAGCTAATACATGTCGATGTTCACGAATTCCTCAAGACTGGCCGAGACGATACTTATAAGTCAGAATACCTGTGAAAGTGAAAGAATGCTTCGTCGACTGAGATGATGCTGATGGATGGCCAAAGTGCTGGCAAGCAGCATATGGGCAGCTTTGCTTCACCAAGTTGCTAGGCATGTGGTGAGATTGCACCGCATCTTGGTGCCCAATAAGCGCGTTTCGAGGAACTTGGAGGACCTCGCACTGACATAGGTAGGTGACGGTTCCCGTAGGTAGGTATTGCAGATAGTCAACGCCGGGGATTGTGTGTGTAGCCTGTAGGATGCGTTGCTAACTTGCTCAGGTCCAATTTGCCGAGCTAAAAAGCCCCAAATTCCAGATACATACATACATACATACGGAGTACATAGTGTCATCATCGGCTCAGGCGACTGAGGAGAAAGTCGGGTGTAAAGCGACAGAGTTCATTGTGACAGGACACCGCGGCCATGACATGATAAAAGCCTCAGACAAGCTATGAGACAAACATGAACGAGACAGTGTTCATGAATGATGATGAGACAAGGCACTTTCGCGAATTTGGACAAAGAAAGCCAGGCAAATACAAAGCAAAGCATGCGCAGGGGGCCGCATGGGCCGCATGGGCCAGGGTTTGAAGCCAAATGGCGCCGTCGAATGAGCTTGGTTGGTAGCGCCAAGAACGGGGGACCCACTCAACCGTGCCGGCCGCCGCTAGGGCCGGTGTGGCATAGCGGCGGTTGTAACTTGTGGCAGTGCTGTCAGCCCCTGAAAAAGCACGTGACGAGATGATGGGCGTTTGGAGGCCTTAATTCATTGGTGACGGCCTCTGCCCGATTCCGACGCGTTTGTTCCCAACTCTCTCTTGTTTCAGCATCATTGTTCCTTTGTTGATTTCTGGGGCTTTTGCTGTCGATTTCTTCTCTCTCCTTCAAGACACTCTTTCTTTTCCGTAACTTCTCCGTCACGTCGCTGCCAACTCTTCACGCTCACTGAAAATTCTTTCCTGACCACCGTGGTGCACTTTTGCATCGTCCTATCCGACAAGAAAAGCACACGCGTACCTTTCTCGATAATCGCAGTCTCGTTTCATCATGCATCTGTCAACTACTGTTGTTGCCAGTGCACTGGCCATCGGCGCTTCTGCTGGTTCCAACTACCTCGGATTCAATTCCGGAGCGACTCTCCCCGATCGATCTGCCAAGTTCAAGAAGGACTTCGAGGCTGAATTCAAGACTGCCCAGGCCCTGAACAGCGCGCCCGGCACCTTCAACTCGGTCCGCCTCTACACCAACATCCAGGCCTACTCAAAAGATGACCCCATCGAGGCCTTCGAGGCTGCCATCGAGACCAAGACAAACATGCTTCTTGGTGTCTGGGCCTCGGGCACTGACAACATCGACAAGGAGATTACGGCTTTGCAGAAGGCCATCACCAAGTACGGAACCAAGTTCACCGACCTGGTCATTGGTATGTCCATTGGCAGTGAGGATCTGTACCGAGACTCCGTCGCTGGTCGCAAGAACAAGGGTGGCCTTGGCGCCAGCCCCGACACCATCCTCAAGTTCATCAAGGACTACAAGAAGGCCTTTGCCAACGGTCCTCTTGGCAAGGTCCCTGTTGGCCACGTCGATACCTGGGACGTGTGGACCAACTCGTCAATCAAGTCCGTCATTGACGCGGTAGACTTTCTTGGCGTCGACGAGTATCCGTACTACGAAAACGACAAGGGCAACGACATCAAGAACGCCGGACACCTCTTCGACAAGGCTTTCGATGCCACCGTCGCTGCCGCTAACGGCAAGCCCGTCTGGGTCACCGAGACCGGCTGGCCCTACACCGGTCCTACGTGGGACCAGGGCGTCGCCTCTGTTGAGAATGCCAAGTACTACTGGGACGAGGTCGGTTGCCGCAAGCTGTTCAACAAGGTTCCCACTTTCTGGTACAACCTGCGCGACTCCAACCCCGACAACAAGATGAAGTTTGCCGTCACCAAGGACCTTTCTCCCAAGCCTCTCTTTGACCTGACCTGCCCCAAAACATTCGACACCAAGCCCCAGACTTCGTCTACCAGCAGTGCTGCCGGCACCTCTACCACAAACTCCAAAGCTGCCGACACTGGCGCTTCCAAGCCTGCCTCGTCCGGCTCTTCTGATTCGTCTAGCAGCGGCAGCTCTGGCACGAATGGAGGCAGCGGCACTGTTGACGGAGCTAGCGGTAGCGGCTCGTCCACCACTCCTGCTAGTGCGGCCACCACCACTGCCAACAGCGCCGTTGGCTCCTACGGCAAGTTGTCGGGAGTTGCCTGCTTCGCTATCGCCCTCGTGGCCGGTGGCGTCGCCCTTCTCTAAGAGGTTTCTAGAGAGATTCCCAAGGCTGTGCCAGAGCCTCTACCCTTTCGGCATTATATACATGCTTGGAGTTGGAAAGGGGTATTTATGACGACACTGAGATTGGGTGTTAAGTGAGGTTGTTCATTCTGCGCAAACGTGCTGCATCATCATTGGCTTGTGCTTTTTTCTTCAAAATAGAAGAGTGAAACTCATCTTGTACTACATATATACCTTTTTTCATGCTTTCTGACCAATTCTTATTCTTGCTCGTTCTGAAATTTGACAGCATGGCATGTGTGGCCACGCAGAAGCCCAGTACACGTTGTTTGTCTCGCATTGGTGTCTGTAGAATGTGTCCGTGAACTCCGTGCATTTCAGCTTCAGCTGAGCGAGGACTTTATTCAACACACCAGTCTTCCAGATTATTAGTGTGGTTAGAGAAGAACGGAAAGAGATCGGTAGGGTCGCACATTAGACACACCCTCCGACATCCGCAATTCCGCCATTTTTGTGCTCGATTTGTTTACCAACCACATCATCTCTCAGTGCACAACACCTGCTCATGACGCCAAAACTAACGAAATTTCGTTCAGATCATGCGCGTATGTCTTGCGTAACCGGGAAACTATTAGAAGCGAGACATCCAGCGCTCTCATTTTTCGCGAAGTGAGGCCGCAAAGGTCGCGTCCCCGCCGATGCACCATATTCACCAACCTTAGACCTATGTCTGTGTGATATTTCAACGCCAATTTACTCTACAAGACCTGGTAAGACACCAAAATCTTGATCCCTGAAGAGACTTGTGACTTAGAAGACGTGATGTGTGTTTTTTATATTCAGATACGACCTCAGGATCACACGTGACCAGCTTGTCAATTGTCTACAGTCTGGGTGGGAAATCTCCCAGAGAACATACGAATCAAAGCTTCTTAGCCACGCGCTTCTTAAGAGACCTAACTCCTGGGTTTTGATACGGGTTTCAGAGAGTTATCTGGCGTTGACTAAGATACAAATGTACGTCGGTGCTTCGCGACGACACGGTATGACCTTTCCGCGTCCACCTCGCGCACAACACCAGTTCTAAGTGTCTCGTTCAGGCCTTGGCTTCACATGCCATTCGCACATTATTTGGACGATGTTTCATTAGTTTCAGATAGCATGAGCAGGTGTTGTGCACTGAGAGGTAATGTGGTTTAAAACAAAAATCGAGGATGTCGGAGGCGAGGGCGTGTCTTCTATGCGACCTTAGTATGTACGTACTAAGGTACCTAGGTACAACTAGGAACAACCTTGTGTTAGGTGTACCGGAAATTCTACTCCGTACTGTGGATCTGTCGTCTCCGACCTCATCTTTGTCCCCGATCACGATATGTGCTCTTGCAATCTGATCCACACACGATGCCTTCATCTAGTGCCTCGAAGACGCCGGAGTCCACGATGGCTGATCTAATCGAGTCTGGTCGCCTCTCTTTCGCGGCCAAGGGATACAGACAAGCGTCACGATTCTTCGACAGGGTGAGTTGTCGTGGCAGTACCGTTCAAAAGTCATCTACTTGACATATCCCTTATCTTAAAATATAGGCCATGAAAATCTGCCCCTGCGCAAAAGGCGCTAAACGAGGCCGATATAGATGCAGTTGCAAAAGGTATGAATGGGTCGCTGCCAGGGAAGGCTCAATCTACAAGGAAGCAAGGGATCGTTGCGTTTGCGCTGCTGGCAAAAAATACAGCAAATGCGACAACTTCCACCATTTCCAGGCCTTGGATTTCCAAGCTACCACGTTCGAGGCTTTAGGTAAACTCCATGAGGCTATGGAGTACGCCGAATGGATGCTGGAATTGGCTCCCCAACTCCCAGATGTAGGCAGTCCAGCCTCAGCCTTACGAGGCATGCACCCTTAACTGACCAGACACGACTCCAGGGATATCTTCGTATGGGGAGAATTGCACGGCTGCGATTTAAATACGAATATGCCTGGAAGATATACACAGCTGGAATTGAGGCAAACAAGGAGACCGCCGCGGGCTCGTCGGCCAAATTGCAGGTGAGAAGTCATGATCTTTCGCCGAAGTTCATCACGACGCGGTCACGTTCGATGTCTGACAAGTTGGAGCTTAGAAACTTTACGATGGCCAGAAACTATTCAACCGGTTCTCATTGAAAAGAGATCCGTTTTGCCTGCCCGCCGAGCTTGTCACGCACATCTTCTCGTACCTGAGTTTTAAGGACATTCTGTGCGTTGACCCTGCCCTGTTTTCCTTTTCGATTGAGCATTGGCTTGTTGTGAAAGTGATCTGGCTGATGCCGTGGATGGTCAAGTGTCTCTTTCCGAGTTTGCAAGCAATGGGAACGCACACTCACGAGCCCCCTACATGGCCAATTATGGAGAAACATGACATTCAAAGTCGAGAAGTGGGTGCCACGAATCTACCTTTTGAGAAAGATGCTTCTCTGGGCAGGAGATGGAGGTGCAAGGAGGATCGTGCTAGCGGCAACTCAGAGGACCACTCAACCGGCGTTGACGCTGCTGCTCGAAGCATCACCCCGCCTGGAGCATTTGATTATCCATCTGGCAGAGGGAAAACTGACGCTTCCTTCGAAGGAGAAGATATGGGACAGGCTCAGGAGTGTCTCCATTTCAGGACGTTTCCACCAAACCCCAGTAGACCTTCCTGGGGGATTCCCGCACATGTTCCTTCAAAATGCAGCTAGCACTTTGGAGCATCTCGTCCTCTCTTCAATTCCAAAGGAATGGTCCAACAGCGTGCCATCAATACCCCTTCTTCCCAACCTGAAGAGTTTGCGAATGCGCAATTGGGTGGATAAGAAAACACCATTTTCCATAGTCTGTGCCACCCCTCCTGAGTCCCCTACCCGGTCCAAAGGGCATCGGGGAAAAAGCTTTTCTTCCGCTTTTCTCGTCTCTCTCTCTTCTTCTTGTTTGTCGCCACATATCTGTGGTCGTTTGGCTCAGGCGATCGTGAGAATCTAACTCGTTGAGTCCTTTAGTACCCTCTCTCCATCGCCTTTTCAAGGCTGGAACAGCTTTCTTTCGCTGAACTATCAGAACTGCGTCTGGAACCCGTGCCAATTCGGCGGAAAGAATTGCAAAACATCTGGCCACATCTCAAGGTCCTCGTGTTCCAGTCGGACAAATTGCCAGCATTAGACGAAGCAGGAACACATTCAACCCTTCGATCTCTGGCATCTCTGAACTCAGTTCAACATCTCTATTTCAATTTCGGCTTTCCTCGCGATTCCGAACAACATCCTGACATCTTCGGTGGCAATCATGATCTACTCACCGATTCAGGCGTTTTCCCGCAACTGCAATTGCAGAATTTGCGTTCCCTGAGGTCAAAGAGAATGTGGATCTCGCCTGACAGAGCTCGAACGTTGCTCTCCAACGCCATTAAGAATGAAAAATTGACTTCCTTCGACATTGAATTCCCCATGGAAGGAATGAATGGGCGCTTGACTGCAGACGCGAGCGTTCGCCATTTAAAAGGCTACGACTGGTTGCGCGGCAATCCCACAATTCACACTCTGGGATGCCACGATTTCCTATTCTCGTCCGATTCCGAAAACGGAGAGAGCCGGCTACTGCCGCAATTTCTGGCCACGTTCCCCAACCTGCGGACATTGTCAATCTATTCTAAGCATCACGGATGCACCGAGCTTACAAAGCTGGTCCGTGAAATTTCGAAAGTCACGCATCTCAGGACCATCCACACGAGGGATCTCCAATGTTCAGAGTTCATTAAGCTGAAGGAGGTGACGCGAAGCATGGGTACCAAAATATTGTGTTGGCCTGAGCCACAGCCCTGGCCGATTCCCCTGGAGCAGTAGGCGTCGGAGCTCATTCGAAGGAGAATAAACTCGAGAGTTGCGTCGGCAGCAGGCGTGATCCATTCGGACATAGGTTATTGTGGTACAAGTCAAAGATGGGGGCGAATGTGGCGCCGAGGGAAACCGGTCCTGGTGCCCAGTTCGTCTTACCAAAATTGAAAATACGGACCGGCTTTGAGGAAAGAATCTGCATGAGGGTCAATGAGTGGTTTTTGAGTCATGGAAAGGAGCCTTGTTTCAATTGAATGTTGATTTGGTGCGGAAAGATACGGCGAGCTCGGTGATCGGTTCGCCGGGGGCGGAATGAAGTTGGTGATGTCGCGTGAAACGCGTAGAGGGGGTGGGGTCGGGTGGATCCGTCGCGAGGAATGTCCCAGGGTTGAAGGTACATATAGGTACATAGGTACATAGGTAGGTACCTACCTAATGTATGTACTAGGTAGGCCCGGTAGATCCTGGTAGGTACCTCCGAGGTATCCATAGGTGTAGGTACCTAAGGAGACGAACTGCGCGCCAGGTACGATTTCAGTCGGCGCCAGGTACGACCCACTTTTGACTCCACTTTTCTCTTCGAGCATGTACCTCTTCAACTTACAGTGCAAGTCAGC
>SRQG01000435.1:0-21390 GCA_018360325.1 Claviceps aff. humidiphila group G2b
CTGCACTGTGATGGCGGGCAATGGCCCCACTTCACGTACGCTAGCGTTGGTGCAAAAAAAATCCATTGGTACGTGGGGTACCCTGCTGGTGGTCCAAATAGCGACGACCTCGCCATTCCTCACCGCAACTGAGCGAAGTTTTGTCGAAGTGGCCAGGTCCCCCCTTGGAGAAGCCACGAGCGGGAAACAACCCATTGGCTTGCCTTAGGTACCTACTGTGTTCAACGTCATGACTTTTGATGGCGTTTTGTCTAGCCAGACGGGTTAGATGGTCAGAACTTATTAGTAAGGCGATTCGGCGTAGCGGTAAAGGAGGAGGGTGGACCTAAAGTAGGTACCTTAGGTAGGTAGTCAGGGTAAGGGAGTATAGTGTAAACACTGCAACAGTAAGTTTTTGTTTCCATGTACGCGATTCAGGCGATGAATGAGTGTTTCTTGGAAGAAGACGAAAAGAAGGAGGGTGATTCTCCATACTCTCTCCTTTACAGTAAGATTGAGGATGGCTGGGTTGTAGGTAATACTAATCATACGCTTTGTTTTAGGGAATGGTGGCGCTGCTCCTAAGCTGAGTGCGGCAAGACTCTAATTCAGTTAGGCTTCAGAAACATCGCACTAGGTATGTATGTACTACCTATGTACATACATAAAATGATGCTCATCACCTCAAAAGCTAATCCTTTCAATGGACAGGTCTGACGCTGCTGAACAAAGATCTCAATTTGATTACAAAGTGCCAGCGCTATTGATGCATGGAACGGGGTAGTCAAATACGTACGTAAAGAAGCCTAGCCAGATCCCTTGATTGCTATGATCACAGCGATCACGTACATGTACATAGCTTTACCATAATTAAATTATATCATTTTCGCGTCACAGCCTCGCCCATCTCCTTATGCCTGACCACAATGCTGCAAGTTGCAACTGTGTGGCTCGCGCAAGCCATGCTGTCAGGGAGATGGAATTCAGCAATGGTCTAACTTGAACTAACTACGGGCGCAGACGTCCTAAAGTAGAAAGTCCCGTTTCCTGATCGGGCGGGAAGGGCTACATATCACGTTGTACGATACTGTCATTGATGGTATGTGGCGCTCTCTGATCTCTTATTGGGGCTAATAAAGCTTCAGGTTGATATGCCTGTTTTCATTAGAGGGTTGCGTCGTATGTACATAGAGGGCGAAGCCTGGGCACTGCGTGATATTCGCTGAATGATCTTGAACTCTGGGCATAAACTGTCATGAAGTATCCTGATCGATTCGAGCCTCAGTGTCAAGACGACGCTGTTGTTTGGGCATTAAGTAGGAGACGCGTGCCGGACGCGGATCGCTCTCGGGGATCTTCTCAAGACGGCCTAGTACCGCAACTAACTACCTAACCTATGCCTAAGTTCTTAGTTTTTCATTTCTTGACATCGCAGCTTGACCGAATCAAGGTAGGATCCGTCACCAATGACCATAATTACCAAACATCAAGCAGAGCAGATTGTTCGAATTTCTCGAATCTTCTGTATTATATTGCATTGAGCCATTAAATTAGGTCACATGAATGACATATCCTTCATTGTTCTGTCTCTTCGTAGGCATTATCGTATTCAGGCCATCCGTGGCGCCCGACCACTCGTCCCGTTGTTTGAGTAGTCGATTATACCATAGAAATTCATGTATCGCGGAAACGATCTGCAGGAAAAAGAGAAACAAGCCGACTAAGCCAGCCAGCCAGCCGAGCCATGCATTGGCAGTCGATTAGATGAGGCTTGCTGCGCCAGTTTTGTCTCTACACGCTGCGGGAGAAATAGGCCTTTCATAGTTAAACTCAAGCGGCTTCTTCCTTCAAGAATCTATGAGCCCAAAAATCTTTGCCGAATCAATCAACCGCCGCTAGAAAGGTAGAAGATCAACGCAAGCCCATGTGACATTGGCTGGCTTCAAAGAAGTCCATAGGTTGCTTCAAGAAAAACAAGGATTTGATAGACGAGGATGTGGGAAAGGAAAGAGAGAGGGTTGGGAGATTGCGCGCACCAGGGAACGGTGCTATAGCCGATAAAACATGTACTCTGTAAATCTGACAGAGTTGTACGTGCACAGAGGTGGCTAATGGGTGATGGCAAAAGCACGCAAGGTCCAAAGACTTCTGCCGTGAACCAAGCACGGTTGCCGACGACATTCTGAGTTTGAGAAACAAAAAACCCCGCGTCACTGCGCGACTGGCTCCTCAAATGTCAACCTCCGTCTGGCGACGCTTAGAGGAGTGCGCGCTGAAACTGGCCCCCCAGGTGTCCTCCACGGCTTTTGTGCAGGACTGGGTGTTATGTTGACAAAATCAGCAAAATCGAACCCTTGACTAGGGGTTACAGGAAATGGATTGCCTCCTCCTGGTGTGGTCATCATGGATGAGGGCAGATCAAGTTTGCTGTGTTTCGGTGGTGGTGTAGAAGGCGGCTCCATTCGACCACGAGTCGACCTGACCGCAGGCGATGGCGAGGCCGCAAGATACAACAAAAGGTCTGCGCCTTCCTTTCCAGACTTGCCTCCATTCGCAGTGTTTATAGCCTCCCTGCTTCGTTTGTTCCTTAAGCTTCTCGTCTGCATTGGTGGAGTACGAGGAGGTGAGGATCGGATATTGTTCACGCTGAAAGAATGTGCGGGGAGTAACTCGTCATCATCGTCAGAGGGTGCGGCAAAATTTTGCGCAGTGAGTGCCGCAGCCATGTTTCGTTGGAAAAAGGACACATCCGGCCCACCAGAAGTAGTAAAATGCTGCTGCCTTCGAGGCTTAATGGGCGAGGACTGCGCTAAACGATGACTCTCTTTCCACGCTGCGTGCGTTGAGAAGGATTTGTAAGCCGTGGGTGATACTCGGGATCGTTTGGATGGACTCGAGGCCATGTAATCATTTGATAACATATATGTGCGTTTTCGGTGACCCGAACTTCCGTTGCTGGACCCGATGGCATCGGAGAACAGAGGCGCCTTGAGCGGTGAGCTCATCAATGTCCTGGAGGGATAGGGCAAGTCCGAGGCACTCGAAGATGAGTCGGACAGAACATCGCCTTCGCATAATCGCTTTCTTCGCATCTCTTCTTCCAGCTTCGGTTCGATGGAGTCGAGTGATAATCCTTCCCAGCCATGTTTGGCCTTGAACTGCGCTAGGGCCAACCGATCTTGCAATCGACGTGCAATCTGAGATTGGAAGATGGAGAATCAGCAACGCTCTGCAGACAACAGATTGTCCGCACGAAAGCCGAGCAGGCTTGACATGCCGAGTCTTGGCCATTCAAAGGCAGGTCACTTACTTTGCTAAGTTCTGCACGCTTGAGGACGCTGTCCGCAACATCTGCGGGCTGCTTCTTCCACGGAGATGTCATGCTCTTGACTACAGAGCTAAAAACTCTGCTGAGGTCTGCGTCTTGGCCGCGTCTCGGCAAGAATTCTGGTTTGTGTTATGCGATCGTATTGCTGCTGTTGCCACTGAGATGACGATACACTTGTGTAAAATGAGGAGGTGGTGCAGAAGAAGCTGGAGCGAGAGAGGCGGAACTTGGAAGGAACATGAACTTATGGAGGGAAGAAGAAAACGTCTTAGCCGCCATGTGGGTGGAACGGAGCGATTTTCAGCGGCCGGGCCCGCCCAGTAATTGACAGGTGCGCTTTGGTTGGGTTGACTTGCAGCATCTTTCTTTGTTTTCGTCGTGGAACTTATTTGCCATGTCCCCGTGTCTCACATGACGGTCTTTGCTACCTAGGTATGCATTTGTTCCTCTGACAGTCTTTTTGACTTGGCGCTTATTTGCATCCGCCTGCCTCTACTTATAATTATTAGTAAATCCAGACACCCAGATATCAAGTAGGCGGGGTAATGGTGACCTAGGACTCAGGAGACTACCTAAGGACAGAACGAAGGGAGCAGGGCGAGCCTTCTGTTCTTGTCCGAACCCTCAAAATTTCATGCACGAAGGACTGTGGAGAGCGCATGGTTGGCGGGTTGGAGATACTTTTACGGGATAAGTCACCTACCTGGTAGTCGCCGTCAGCGGGCTACCGATTGTTCTCAATGGCGAGACTTGGCCTGACTTATCATGCAGTTGCAGTCTTCTATTGCCGGCTTGATCTGCCGTCTCTTCTCGCAGCATTGCACTGCATGGCTTGGTATACCTATTACCTACCTACATACCTACATAGGTACTCTATGAGTACAGGCACGCAACTAGGTACCTACTTACCTATGTACCTACCTAGGTAGGTACATTAGGTAGGTAACAGAATCCGATTTCCACGGTCCATTCTTTATGGCCTACCTGAGTTCCCCGGCGCATGGCGTTTATAAACGCAGAATGAACAAATGAGTAGGCGCGTCGACTGCCCGCTTGCCAGTTCTCAAGTGTATGCGAATATGAATGGATTGGAAAATACCAAGACGCCGCTGCCTCACTCACTGGTTGGTGGTGGCAGGGGTTGCTGATCGGATCTCTTCAGGTGACACGAAAGATGACGGCACTGCATGATCAGTGAGGGGTGTGGGGCGGGAACAAAAGGACTCCGAATTCATAGAGGTACCTAGGCACTGATGTGTTTGTAACGTCAAGAACGGGAGGTACATATGTACCTACATACCGTACGGTCCGTACCTATGTACCTATCCGCCTATTGTGCAGTACATACATAGTACCTTGAGCACTTGCGTGAATGGTACCTAGCTAATCACTTGTGTTATAACTCTGCATGATTAGTGGCATGTACAGAAATACGGAGTAGAGATGGTGTATTTTGCTGCTTGCATGTACATACATATGTACTCCGTACTGTGAGATCGAAAACCTCAGAAATCGCATGCTGGAACGGCCACCATCCGGTGCAGCGGGGTCGGCATTCTTGAATTACGATTCCTACTGGAACCACCACTTTCAGAAGCCACTGGTAATAGAAGCCGTGGGGAGAGGATACAGATTGGATAAAGGAATCATGGAAGAGATTATAATTTTGAGAGAATAGGAAGAGAGATGAGCACTATTTGCTTGCCGGAACTTCAAGAAATGCTTACGTCCGAATCGTAAGATGGGGGTGCAGGCCAGGGTCAGAATGCCAACGGATGAACGGATGAGCAGGGAGCACCGGGGATCTGCATCCATGAGTACCTACCTAGGTACGGGTAGGTTAGGACAGAAAGAATCCTTCTCTTTTCTGGCGACAGAGACAGGGTGAATAATTGGAGCGCTCGAATAATTGATCGCTTCCTCAAGCGTCCTGCGTACAACATCTTCCTCACACCGTCGCTGCCTTCGTGCGCGTCGTATCGACCAATCGTCATCGTTCATTTCTACAGAGACTTTCGGGGCCCTTCATCTTCGTGGTATCGCCGTCGTCTGTGTGACTCTTCAACATCCTATCCTCTGTTCCTTTTATTGAGACGTTTTTGGAACCTCTTCTATGGTTGCCATGTCTTGAGAACAGTCGATGAGGACCTTTCTTTTTTGTGCTTTCGATCTACCGTCAGAAAGAAGTCCTGCGTGAGTTCATCAATTGCCCTTTCACTACCGCCGCGACAACTTTGTTTTATCACTTGCTCTCTGTCAATAAGGAGCGAGTCGCACCAGAAACTATTTTCAACCTTCGCTCGTCATGATGGACGACTTCAATGTCCTTTCTATCACCCCTACTTTCGGCCTTCGCTCGCCCTAACAGCAGCCACCTCGCTGCTTTCTCTACGACAATTTTCGGCCTCTGCTTGCCATGGCAGTTCACTTCAACTTCACTGTCTACTCAGCACTCATCAAACAATCTTGACCTTGCCTGTCACAAATGGCTATTTCAGTATCAATTTTGGGGAGGATATTTCGAGCTTCGACGATTGTGGTCGGGGGCGACCATTTGTGAAAGGGGTAGGTACTAGAAAGAATCCTTCTCTTTTCTAGGACCTAGGTACATATGTACCTCATACATACTCCGTATGTGTATACATACATATGTATGTGCCGGCGTCAATAGCAATATAGCAATCAATCAATCGTACATATGTAACATAACTGTCAAAATTTACTCGCAAAGATGTACCTAGGCAGGCCATGAATGAGCCAGTGCATCCTGTACGTATAACCACGGCAGACAGATGGGCAGGCAGATCTGGGAGAGCACCGACAGGCAGTGGTGAGGCAATTACATATGTACACAATTTCGCTCAAGCAAATTGACATCTGTGACGCTGCAGGCTGCAGCGGAGTTAGCGCAGCGACCGCGTTGACCAGGTACTACATCCCTAGAGGCTGCTAGAGGCTAGAGGTGCCTATACCTAGTACTGTCTACGGAGTACATACCTATGCATATTGCAACTGCCAACGACCTGGCGCTGGCCCCGTTTGGAAGGAAGCCGTTCGTCATGGCCCATGGGCCGCTCTCAGCGACCCCCCGAGTGGCTCTAGTGCTCGCTCCGTTCAAGCCAACAATTCTTGGCAGCAGCTTCATACGACCTGCATGCGTGCAGCCTGCAGACAATCTGTCAGCCTTTCCCATGTGCCAGGTTTGAGACTGACTCTGCCTGCCCTGTTTCCATCTTTCCCGGGAATGTCTCCAAACAACGCCCATCAGCTGCTCTGGGGCAAACGTTCATGAAGCTCTGCTGCTCTTCACTCCTTCATTCTGCCAGTGTCATCGCCCTCGTTTCTTTTGTTCATGTGCTTCTTATGCTTCGTACGCACTGATTGCATTCGCTTACGCTCATACGATCCTTTCACATAGGTCGTTTACGTCGAGCGGCATTGTGGTCTCGGAGCCTGCTGTGCTCGTCAGCTCCTACCATCAACTAATTAGGGGACAGATCTCCATCGTCATCAATGCAACTTCGTTCCCCCGCCCAGACTCCCCGTTGCTTGGCTATCGAGGCCATTCCATGTTCTTGAGCCCGACTCTCTCTTTTCGGTCCTGGACGGTCTTGCGCTACCTTCTCTCTCTTGCTGCCAGTCTACGTGACACGGCAGGCCGTCCAAAGGTGTTCCAAAGAAAGGGGCACGGCAGGACTTGCTACGATATATCATCCGACCATGGCCCCATCTTTCCTCAAACAATTGCGTCGTCGTTCAAGGGCAAGCTTTCGAACCGACACCTCTACCGATGCCTCCAGTGATGGGACCAACAGCCAGGGCACCTCACCCTCGAGTGGCTCCGTCACGCCTCCGTCTGTTGGCCACCAGTCCGATCCTGCGCTTGACTTTCAAATAAAGTCATCCGGCTCGCTGAGGAAGATCCCGAAGCGGACGGTCTCTCAGTCTCGACCGGCATTGTCTTCTGTCTGTAGTAACAGCAGTAATAGCAGGACCAGCGTTTCTGGCATGTCTGGCCTTGGTGCTCCTCCCGTTAGTGGACGAGACACCGCATCGTTGTCGCAATATGCTCCGCGCGTTCATAATATCTTAGAAAATTCATGGGTTAGTACATTCGTCCCTCACTAGCAACTGGTATCGTATCCAGGTGCCATGTTTGGCTGTTTCCTACCTCTGCGAGGCCGTACTCCAATATGGCACCACCAGCTTTCGACATGATGTTCGGCATTGTCCACACGTTGCTGAAAGTTATTGTCAGGTTTATCAAAAAGTTCTTCTGCTCCATGGCTCCATCGGTGAGCCAGGAAAACACTCCGTTGACGGCACCGTTGTCGTAAGCCGATATGACGACAGTTTTCCGCCTATCAATTGGCCAGTCTGCGAATCTCACTTCAAAGCGTTGGTCTACTTACAGCCGGGGCCAAACAAATTCAGACTTGACTTTTCTAGCCCTAGGCTCGCAAACAGCTCCTCCACCAATCCGATACACGCCTCATATTTGACCGTACATATGATACCAACCATGAATGCCCCACCTCTGCAGTTGGCGATTATTGTTGCAAAGGACTCTCCAGAAACGTTTGACGCGCCACCTTCTCGCGTGGAGAGAGAGGGTAACGGACTCGATACGGCGATGAGGAAGTTTCGCATGGCAGCCTATCTTTGGCAGGCCTTCACAGCAGAGCAGATGTGGAGGCAGAGGCTGGGACGAAGGAGCTTTCGATTTGAAGAAGAATGGGGCTTGGGAACTGCCAATCATCGGGATAGGGAACATGGTACCTTGAGGTCCGAGGCCAGGATTCACATCATACGCTCAGACAAGACTGTTGCCGAGATTCGTGGTCTCAACAACGCCCAGGCTCTCAGCGAAGCGACGGAGAAGAGTTTGCTTTTCAAGTTGGCCGTGGACTCAGTCAATGGGCACTTCAAGACCCCCCCGGGTCAAAAGACGTATGTTTCGGCGCTCTTCCTCGACACACACTGGGATCCACACACGAAAACTGTCTCTGGTCACGCGGCAGTGGGGGGAAGCATGGGCGATTTACATATATCAGTATTTGGGTCTCACTGTTTGCACAGCTACCCTTCGACTTTGGAGGAAGTGGCGCCGTCATTTACAGACTGTACTCCAATTGATACAAATTATGTCTCGAACGAAGGCAGTGAGGCTGGGAGCTCATGGGAAGTCGCAAATCTTGGGATTGGAGCTCATTTACACGAGACCGGCCATCTATTCGGTTGTCCACATCAAGAATCGGGTGTCATGCAGAAAGACTATATCGTTTTCAATCGGTCCTTTGTTCCACGAGAAGCCTACTCGACCAGAACGAAATCGAAAGGTGGCCTAGTACAGCTGGCAGATGAGTGCGGATGGCATCGCCTCGACTGCCTTCGATTCCGAGCCCATCCCGCTTTCAGGCTACCAAACGATGCCCCTCGGAATGCAGACGACAGTGTTCAGGCCTTTGCCATGGAAGGAGGAACAGTCATTTCCACGGCTATGACTGGGATCTCACATGTCGAGATTTACGGCGATGGAGATAATGTCTGCCACGCATGGCTGGAGTTTGCCACGGAAAACGGCCCAGTGCAGCGGCAGCTGGCACTTACAGAGCAAGACTTGCGGGCACGTATGCCCGAAGCCAAGCGCAAAGGACGCATGTCAATTTCGATCAAGTCGCATGGTGGTGGCTCTCTGACTATTGCTGATTTTCGCGAATTCACCTCCAAGGGATCCATGGTGAAGCTGGGAGGCAACAAATTGGCTTTCAGAAGCCAAGTGCTTGGTGCCGCGAAAACGGATGACTGTGAGCAGCAGAACCTGGTGTTCACGAGTGCCTTGAAAACCGACAAGGTCATGTCACAAGTCATTGCGTATCACAATTCTGCTCTTCATGGCCTCGAGTTTGTCTATGATGACAACACCACTCAACTATTAGGCGAGAGGAGGGAGCCTGGCGCATCCCAGACGTTTGATTTCGGTGAGCCCCCTTGCTACTGAGTGCTGCATCTTGCATGTACAGTCAAAAAAGTCCAATCCCAATCAATTGAAGTGAAAGGACTCTGTTTCTAACAAGTTGTAGACGTCCGTCGCGGTGAATACTTGAGCGGACTGCTGGTTAGAGCAGGATCTCAGATAGAAGGCATTCAACTATTAACCAGCCTCGGCAGGAAGTCGCCTGTTTTTGGCAATGCCCGTGGCGGCACAGCGTATGTTAAACCCGTGTCCACAGCGCTTCCGGCGTTTGATGAAGTTAGTTCTAATGCATCTTGCAGCCACAACGTCATACCGCCTCGCGGATACAGCATTTGTGGTATTTCAGGCTCATGCGGGTCATGGGTCGATAACCTTTCTGTATTAATCAAACGATGAATCGAGGTCATTGCTTTCCCTACACATTACTCTAATAATAATCTTGGCCGGCCTGTCTTTGCTCTCCCGGGAAGATTCCGCAGCATAGACCAAGCAACACGACGGCAGATATGATTTGTTTCAACATGGGCATGGCAACAAGGTGTTCAAATGGCGCCTTTTCAGGGTTGGGTTGTCCACTTTTCTTTCCATTTTGAAGGCGATACCGATTTCGACTGAGATTGCACATCACAAGCATAATGGCAGGGTGGCCCGAGTTTTCGAGGTGAACTTTGCTACGCATAGAACGTTTTGCATCAGGAGATGGAGCTACCTATTCAACGGCTCGGAGGGTTCTGTATATTTTACACATGATGCAGCATAATTCATTACAGCAAGTCGTGTACTTGCGCTGATAAGGCCGCTGGCCGCTGGAGACAGAAGTCTAAACATTGAAAAGCTGCATGTAGGTCGCGTGTCTGGGGTTTTCCACCTTGAAATTTGGGCATATCTACGAATATCTACCTGGACCAAGACGTGGAGAGTAAGTAAGGTACCTGGAATACATAGTGCACACACCTAATGACTGGTCACGGGATGATTGGTCTTCGTGGCGCCCCTACTTGCCTTCCATCCATCATCATGCATTGATTTCCACTGCGCCTTGTAAGTTGTTGGCTAGAGGTACCTAGGTAGGTACCTAAGGTACATACTAGGTACATGGGTACCTAGGTACCTAGGAAAGTATGTACACAGGTACATAGGAAGGTACTCGAGGTCACAAACCGGCTTTCACCCCTCGGCCGGCGTCATCGTCCAACCTTGCGTTTTGCTTCCCTCTTCAATCACCCAGGCTACCAACGACTTCTCTTGCCTTTACGCTTCCCTTTCTTATACCCATCCGCTGCTGCCTGCTCCGGTGCTCCCTCTCCGCCACACTTCGCAATAATTCGCAGTACCATCGTGCACCTCCCGCTCTGCGCCCCCGATTACCCGCTTCCAAGTTCACGTCGGGTCACCTCACCGCCTTGTTACCACTCCAACGGCCGGGAACATATCTACGTACCGAGACCCCCTCATCGTCGCCGGTCGAGCAATCGCGATAATCATGTCAAAACGAAGCAGCGCAGCCTCTTTAAGTGCCAGCGGCGACATGAACAAAGCCGTGGGCAGTTCCACTCAGCCTGGTATGAACGGCTTTCTGTCCCGCCGCTGTATATCCTTCCTTACCTCAGGCTGACTTTCGCGCTCATTGCATTAGCTGTCGACAAGCAGAAGACGCTGCTCGCCGCCGATGTTGGACACTTCTCCCTCGTGCGGGCAATGCACCTCGCCGATCTGATCACGTTAATGAATGGTATATGACCCGGCCCTTCATGATGCTTTATTTCGTCCAAGGCTACCCCATGCCTAAGCTATGTTTTTTTCTTGGAACACGTCGGCGAATGAGTCGCTCGCTAACCGTCTTGGTCTTGTCTTTCTCGAGTAGGCTTTTGTGGTGTCATGTCCGTATTCTCATCCTTGCGCTACTGTCTCAGCGATGGAAGTTCATATTATCATGTGTGGCTTGCACTGGTCTTGCTGCCGTTTGGTCTGTTTTTCGACTTTCTCGATGGCAGGGTTGCTCGGTGGAGAAACAAAAGTAGTCTCATGGGTCAAGAGCTAGATTCTCTGGCAGATTTGGTATGGATCATGCGAACCCTCGGGATCGATCCGAGAATCGGTTTATGACAGATGCCACCAGAAATAGGGGACGAAGAAAAAAAGCCAAGTACTGATCAGATTCCATTTGCCTAGATTTCTTTCGGAGTCGCGCCCGCTATGGTAGCATTCACCATTGGATGCCGCTCTACTCTCGACACAATTGGCCTTACCTTTTTTGTCCTGTGTGGCTTGACTCGTTTGGCTCGCTTCAACGTGACCGTCTCGGTACTTCCTAAAGACGCAACGGGCAAGAGCAAGTTTTTCGAAGGCACCCCGATTCCCACGTCTCTCTTCCTGGACGCTGTCATGGCATACTGGGTCTCCAACCTCTGGGTGCTTGAGGATTTGCCCTTTGGTGCCTTATTTGCAGACTCAGTACTGGAATTCCATCCGGTGGTGCTACTCTTCATGATTCACGGCTGTATGATGACGAGCAAGACGATTCGCATTCCCAAGCCCTAGAGGCTTCCCAAGTGCACTATGGTAGTGGTACGCGCTTTGGTCTAAAGGGCAGCCTCACGATTGTAACATGCCCGCAGCGAAAGGCTGACGACTTGGTGCCCCTTTCGCTCTAGATATCTTCGGACACTGGAAAGGAGCATGACGAGTGGTCGAGACGGTGGAGCTGCGTCGGAACTCAGATTGAATGACGTCATTGTTTGACTAAATCATACATACTGGATATGGGCACTACCAGGCAAAGGGCAGTGGCGGGGATCGTTACACAGCATCGTCGCTAGGTTCTATGGAGGCGTGTAGGTGGGCAAAATTGGACAGATATTTTCAGTATGTCGAGGTTCTCGGCCGCGACCGAGATCAAAACGAGCATAAGGTAGCCTCCGAAGTCTATGGATCGTTGACTGGGGGAGGTAAATAGGAAACGATACCCGCGAGTTAGGGATATGCAATGGATGTGCTATTCACGGGTGAAGTTGTACAGATGCGTTCAATCTTGCATGATTAACAGCCTTGAATTATCCGCCACAGGGTTAGCATTCCGGCGGGTGTGATCTATGACCCACGCCCCATATCGAGTATTCGATTAAATCAGCTCATACTGAATGATGTGCGGTGCGTCCAGCGTTTCCTCGCAAGCAATAGTTCTTCCAAGATAATTCAACGTGCGTGAACTGTCCAAAGGCTATAAACGCAACTCCCGCCGGGGAAGCGTCGTGGGCCGCGCCTAGGGTAGGTCCATTTTGCGAGGTCGCAAATGTGGAGCAAGCAGAAGAGAACTTACCAGGTATTTATCACCAAGACTCAGGAGTCAAGAGGCCTCCCTTTTTATTCCAAGGTCGGGCCATTATACTATTTCACACGAGAGAAGCCAAGCATGTCCTTGCAGCGCACCGTGAGCATGGATTGACGGATCATTAGCTACAGGAAGAGACAAGTATGTAACGAGAGACTAGGCTGTTCAATCAGACACATCGAACAACACTCGTCAAACAGGAGAAGTAAAAGGGACGGAATGACTCAGATCAAACGTAACACCCTTTCCGATAACCCTCATTACACCTACTAAGACCGTACAAATGCCCCACCATGCCTGTTACAGACGTTTGCTTCAAACACGACGTGTAATCTTATGATTATTCTCATCGGTCAATCCGGCTTGGAAGCTGGCATCTTTCTTGATCACAAGGCCGACGCAGACGAGACGGGTTTGTTTAGCTCCAGCCTCCGAGATTGAGGTTTCGTAAGGAGCTTTGCATCAGGATATGAAATGAAGGAGAGAATTGAGACTGCAATACTGTGAAGACGATTGATAAATGAATCTGCAGAACCATGAAACATCTCTGTGGGCTTTTGACTTCTCCAAGAGAGCCTTTTCAGCCCCAAAGAGAAACAAAGACACGATGACAAGGCACAGACCTGAACTCAAGTCGAGGCAGCGCCCTTGTTCCGAGGAAAGCGCCCGGGGATTGGCAGATTGGACAGAGTTACGGCACTTTCGCCTCCGTTACCGGGGTTTCTGCTCGAGGGATCCATCTGGCCAACAGGGGCCGCAGCGTCCGCCTCCCGGACTGCCTGGAGGGCCAGCTCTCGCTGAGTTTCAGATCTAGGGATATTGTTTGATGTCATGGATGTCCATGAAATTGAATACCCATTTCCCTCTTGCACTGGTCCAGTTACATCCGTGATGTTCTCATCACTTCTGGGACTTAGAACCTTCTTCTGCGCTACCACAATTTCCTCAGTCGTTTCAGTTGTAGCAGCGGGAATCTGTCGAGGCATGCTGCTTGTAGGATACGAGGTCCCGCCATCTGTCTCATTTGGCTTCTGCGGCTCGATATTTCGATGAAATGACCCCCCAGAGACAGCGGCGAAATAATGATCGTCTTGCTCCGTGTGGGATACGGGTTCGCTCGTGTATGGGTTGATGCCGTCATAGTGCCCTTGCTGACTGGCAACGGCAGCCTGAGACGGCATGTTCTCCATTGGGGTCCGATCAGTGCCCCCATATCCCATGTTGTCCTCCTGCTGGATGTGCTGGACGCTTGGCTCATCAAGCACGGCCAAGTATGCCGCGGCGGGTAGGGGTTCGCCAACCGCGTAGGTTTGTGCATTCAAAGGGTATTCCTGCTGGCCAGAGCTTACACTAGATGGCGAATGCGGCGCCTGTAAGCCTCGTTGAGCGTTGACTTGAACGTCTGATGGGAACCGCCCACCTGGTTGAGGTCGTCGGGAAGCCATGTCCTCTCGTGGCTCTGGGTTCATACTCAATTGATTCGCAGCGAATGGTTCCTCGTCGTCTTCATCGACAATTCCATCGCTGCTCATTGATTGGCGAGACGACCGACTCAGGCTTCGGGAATGTGTTCGTACAAATTGGGTTCGCTCCTCGGGACTTTTCTCGGTCAAGGCCTTGATATCTTCGTACCAAGCCATCATCGTATCGTGGCTTTCGGCGCGGAAAACCCAGGTATGTCCGCGATGCATCGTCCCTGTTTGCCTGCCCTTAAGGACAAACTTGTTTGATGATCCTCCTTCACTGGAGTGGGAGCCGAGTTTCTGTTCAGGCAGATATAGGGACATGATAGGTGCCTGAGCCTTGTCCGCGGATTTGAACTCGTGAAGGTGTGTGGTTGAAAGCACGTACCTGGGAAGCTATTAGCACAGCTGCGCCACATACTGTTCAGGAGCTGGAAGCATCAAATTGACAGCGAGAAGGCAAGGTAAAACAACACAACGGGTTTTAGCGATTTTAGAAAGCCAACTTACCATCCGGCGGTGTAACTTTTGAGGTATTTGCTTTTGCGTTCCAGTAATCCGGCTCGAATTTCCTGCGCTGCAACATGGTCTTGGCCTGGATAGTAAATCTGATCGGCGCTCCGCATTGGAATCGTGGGGTCAACGATTTGATTGTCGTGAGTTACGAAATGAATCCACTCCTGGTCCTTGGGCATAGCAATGGGACCTTCACGAAGCTCGTCTACAATTGCATACGCGTTGTCCGCCTCGCGCTTCAGAATGCCGGCATAAGCATTATAAGCCTTCTGGATCTCTCCCACGACTATAGATTCGAGCTCGCGACCAGAGCCTTCAAGGTTGAGATAGGCCTATTTGATCGTTTAGTCAGCTATTCAGTATTGCAGTGACACACCACAATTTGTGCCTTGTCAATCAAGCGCATAGCTGCGCGAGATTGCAGCACTGCTGTAAATGGGAAAGCTCGAATATGTCTTCTGTTTGTACTATATACTGACCTGATGTAAATAGTTTTCCTCGTCAACTTGACGCTCGACTTGGCGGTCAACAGCCAGACGCATGAGATATGGATCTTGCTTGCCGGTTGTGGCAGACGAATCAACTTCTGTTTTGTCAAGTACGTTGGCAAGAGCGCGGACTGCTTTAGCAGTGGCATCCATTTCGCGATCCACAGAATTTTTGAAGTCTCCGGATAAATGTTTGATCTCCTTAATCTTTTGGTTCAAGTCGCTTCTTAGCCCTGTCAGAGCTAGAATGACATCCTCTTCGATTTCTTTTGCTTTGTTGGCCTCGTGAATCGCGGCCTTGTGATAGTTGCGCAAGAATTGCAATGCGTCGTCGATTCCAGCGGATCTGAGAAATTGAGGCGGAGTTGATATGTTGTTTGCGACATTGGCAAGTTTGATCAGGCCCTTTCCCCTTTGCTCATAGTGAGATTGTATTTCCCGAAAATAAGTGATCAAATCTTTGAGAACCTTCCGCCAAGCTTTTTGTCGAAAAAAAAGAAAAATAGGAAACGAAAAGTCAGTCAACAAACGTACAGTCGGGCTAGTGGCGCGTGAGGTTGCCGAGGGTCTCAATGTGTTCTCTCTGCCGTCTCAACTAGCAACTTGGGTAGATGTGGTGTTTACTCACTTTGAAACCTGTTGGCAAGAACTTCAGTTGGGTTGCCAGATGAAGGAATCGGACAGTAAAATGCACTGTGGGCATCTGCGGGATCAAAAGCAGATTGCAAAGCTAAGCTTCGAACACTGCCAGCTCTGTTACTTCGACGACTGCTGCGTCGCCCGTGGCTGCTGGACCTTCTCACAGACGACCTCTTTTTCAATGTATTGTTCCGCAACACAAGTTGTTCATCGTCTCCAGCTGCGAAGCTGCGAACCGAGTCAGAGCGCTGCATCGTAACCGCTCTCGATCTATAGTCCTGGTCGATAATTGAGCTCCCGCGCTGGCTCGCGTCCCACTCCTCGGTGAATTTGCCCACACGCAACACGGGAGCAGATAGGCGTTTGCTGTCTGTTGTAGGCTGGCGCTGAGGGGGTAGCCAGGGAGACTGAGAGCCACCTTGGTGAGGCGCGGCTGCTTGTTGCTGCGAGGTCTGCACTTGATGACGCAAAGAGGAGCGGCGACTGAGAGTGCGATCGCGGTCAGGAATACGCTGTGACGGAGAGGGTGCCACCGAGGAAGAGTGGCGGTACATGGCAGAACCAGAGCTAATAAAGGCGCAGATGGACGATTTAAGTTCAGCTCATCATTGACCAAAAGTCCAGGGCTTCATGACGAACAAGACACTACCAGCGAGGCGCGAAGCAGATCAATCGACGTCTTGGCAAACTGGAACGCCAAAGCATAAGCAGAACGACAACAAGAGGTACCTGGATGAGGGCAGCTAATAAAAGGCAAGTATGTAGGGGTACATACCGCACACACATACCTACCTACCTACCTTAGGTACATATCTGTTATGTGAACGGAGGCGGGATAGAGAATGGGAGGGGGTGTGTGGACCCAAGCATGGGTGTAAGAAGAAAGAAGGGGCCACTTACGGAGTACAAATTAGGTACCTTGTACGTACCCACGGAGTATGTACCTATGTATCTAGTACCTAGGGCGTCATGAAGACCTCAGAAGCGCAAAAAAGCAGTACAGCGCATTGAACTCTTATCTTCCATTCTTGTTTCATCAAATTGGAAAGTCGACTCCTTCTTGCTGCCTAAATTGAGGGCCATTACGATACAGTATACCCACGCCTTCGGTCGGCATCCTGACAGTCATCGGGATATATTGCTGGGCCGATCTAGACTGGGAGCGCTCAAATCTCATAAGCTACTCGCCATCCGCGGGTATACTCATCAACTTGTTTAAAGCACAAGCCACTTGGGCTTGCACGTCACGCCGCTCGGATTCATGGCGGAAATGTATCCCTTTCACTCATGAGATATGTAGCAGATAGCACACCGGCATGGCCCTGTTACCCGCCCCTGAGTAGCTACAGTAGACTTTACACAATGACGGCGTTGACGTAATAGCTGGCGGGTATGATAGTGAGTATTGGCTGGGCTCGACACCATTACGCTTTGGCTTATCTCACAATTCCATAGAGATGGATTTATGCTATTCGTATGGTTGGAGATGCTGTCCCTATCTATGGATAGCTCCCAGTCTGGCAATAGCTAGCAGGGCACGGAACTGGAAGATGGCATCATAATGTTCCTCGATAGGAGCAAAGAAGGAGGTTCAAATTAGGTCGAGCATGAGTGTTTCCTAGATGATAGAGAGCTGTAGGAATTGATGGCTGATACCAATCTTCACTGTGGTATAAAGCCTCGCAACTGTACAAGTAACAAATTCGCTCCGGATGCAGCAAGCCGCCTGGCAGGACAAGACGTTTGCATCGGCAGGTGAGAGACACTTGTAGGTACTAGATCTACAGGTAGTGGCCTCATAGCCACGACCGCATTCAGGCTCCTCGGACAAAGGCAAATCTCTGAGTGCCCCGAAGATTTTGTTTCGATTCTCGCACCGAGGCGAGGATTGATGCCGCAGTGGTAGGCGGAAGCATGTGCAAAGCGGAGTACTTACCTACCTCCTAAATGACGTTGTCGATAATGGACACACACCCCGCCAGGGTTTGGCCTTAAGTTACTGACCCCCCCCAATAAAAGTGACGTCAAGTTGCAGCCCAAGAAGAGGCAGAGAAACATTTCCGACATGAGAGAACAACCCACGTCACGCGTGGCAACTATGTATCAGTTCGTCTGAAAGCGACCCCATTCGATGTGCTTGGCTGATCCGAACGGGAACGGTTCCGAAATATGTACACAAGTGGCTAGAGATTCTGGGCTGCATTCGCGCCAATTGACAACTGCGGCTTCAACATATGCCGGGTCGGCAAGCTCTTGTCCAACATGCGCTGCCGGTCGGGAAGAACGACATGGGATGCAGCGATTTTTGACGCAGCCTCTCTTGCTAAATAAGCGACGAGCACTATGTAGCAAAATACCAACAGAATACCAACAGAATACCAAGAAGAAGCAGAATCTCATGTCGGCTTGAATAGTCTGTCTCTAGGCATACCTAGTCTCAAGCAACGCAGCCAGCTTGACAGCCGTGGTGAATGAGCGAAGTATATGTACATTCTGCACTTTATTTGCAGTACATATACAAGCTACCATGCAAGTTACTTGTCTTGTGAATGCGGTTGCCTGCTCTACCCCTTGGATATAGCGTCTCTTGGCTCATGTGAGTCATGTCGTGAATAATACCTCCTCACCAGAGGAAGCCTTGGTGCTGAGCATCAATTGCGCAGCATGATGATTTCTTCACAATAGTCACTACTCAACATGCTCTCATCATATTCATCAATTCCCATTGTCGTCGGCTCGGTGATCTTTTTGAACGAGGCCAAAAGAAGGTCCATCCAGCGGTCTCTTGAAGCCTAACATATACCGCAGCCGACTGAGGTCCACACAATAGGCCCCTTTGAGCACGACCGGAAATTAAAGAGGGGAGAGCGACAAGGAAAAATACGTTTTCAAGAATGTATGTCGAATCTTACGTGATCCGGACATGTCAGTGTGCCGCGCATCGAAAATCGAGATGATGAAAGTCTTCCGCGCCAGATATATATGAACGGGTGGAATATTGGTGTCATAGATGCGAGTCTGTATGCCTCGCAAAAATAGTGTCCAGCCATTCTCGCTGTTTCTGTGGTCATTGCGTTATACCGGGATGTTTCTCTCCTTCATGACGGGCCCCTTCGATCGAATAGTTATGATCGTGTAAGAAATGCCAGGCCGAGGCAAAAAAAAAAAGGTACGTCAGCGGCGAGATTGAGAACTAGGTACCATGAGATCTCTATGTCAGTATGCGCTGGCTTCGTCTATTGCTTCTGCCGGCGGCTGCCCGGCGCCGGCGGCTCTGGTCCGACCCCACCGCCGTGGTGGTGGTGTCTTTGGCGGCACCCTTTTTTTACCTGGGTCATTGGACGTGGCATGCAGCTTGGGTGCCTGAGCGAATGGGATGCCATGACGATGTCTCGGAACGGTAGGAAGTGACCGTTTGATCTCGGTCGATGGATGGGCAGCTTCTTCGAATGTGTCGGCGCTTTCGCCAGTATCCCCTGCTTCAGTTGAGTGTCGACTAGGTGTTTGAATGCCCGGTCGCTCCATCACGCCTGCGACATCACCGACGCTTATGCTGCTTGCGCATTGAGGTGGTGAAAGACTGATGCCCAGGAACTTCCGAGACAATTCGGCAGGTCGTGCTCCTCGCTTGCTGGCTTCGTTTTCCTCGATCCAATTAACCTTGGCTACCCGGTCCACTAATCGCAGAGTCGTTTCATCTGCCGGTGCAAAATGCGCGTTGTGAGACCCACGCAGGATTCGCAATGCTCGCAGTATCTCTTCTCTTTTGTAGTGAGGTGACTGATTGAGTTGCGTGTGTGCTAAAAGGGGATACATCACCCGCAAATAAGTGTGACGGAGGGATATTTTCTCGTCGGGGAGATCCATCAGATTCCTGATGATTACATCCAACAGAACCTGCAAGTCGTTGGTATAAAAATATTCGTACGTGGCCTTTGTTGTGAATAGAAGATACAGAAGCTTCAGGATGAGTAGCTGTAAGGAGGTCTCTGTTTCTCGATTCAAAAGCAGAATGACATTCTCCCCAAACGTTCTATAAAGCGGGCCATGGAGGCTCAAACACTTGACTATCCGGTTCGTTAGGGGTTCGGGATGCATGTTGGAGTCCAATCCGGTATATGTAGACGCCATCATGTATTGTTCGTTCAGAACCAGCTAGAACGAGTCAGTCTGATGCAGGCCTAGCTTATGAAGTAAACAAGAGCCCACGCCCACGCTGAACCGCACGGCGCCATTGAATCGGGAGCGGGCACACCGGCTTACCAGGACTCGAATAGTAGGGTAGTGGTATGGATCGTGCACATCATCTGCAACTCCTTCGATGATACCGAACAGGGAATGAATAAAATCATCATTCACAAGCGCCAGGTCCTGTAGCTTCAGTCGCTGCACTCTCGACATCTCGTACATCAATTGAAGCAGTATCCGGTGCAAGAGCGGGTCTTTTTCTTCCTGGCGCGCAACAATGAGTTCTAAAAGCCGTGAAAAACATGATTCTTCGACCATGGAAGGGAAAACCGACTCGTCGGCGCAGCCATCAAGGAACAAGAGACTGGCTATGGCATGCAGGTGTCCTGCCTCGTCTTCTTGCAAGAGACTATGTATGATTTGCGTCCTGACATAGTCTTTATTTCTATTGAAGATTTCGCTCTCCAGTAGCATCTGAGCGCAGACGAAAAAATCAAAGGGTGAATCTGAAGGTCGGAATCGCAGCTTTGTCGTAATGTCCAGCCACATACGGAGGGCGTCGTCAATCGCTTCGTGGCTGTCGCGGTCTGTGATCAGACATTTGCTCATCTCTGTAAAGGGAGTCATCAATGCTGTTCGAAACCAGAACTGAACATTGGTGGATATGCGCTCAGTGGCCAGTCAAGTTCGTACCTGTCAACAATTGAAGTTCTTCTTCGGAACTCAGCGCCCCGTCGATCTCGTCGGCCTCGTCGTGGTCAGCCATGGCTGCGTGCTGAGTCGACAAACAGCAATGACGGCATCTGGTCTTAATAATCCAGCCGAGGCACGGCAGCGACTACGAATCGAACGACGACGAGTGGTGTGTGCGTGGGGCGCGTTGTAGGGTCCTCGCTCCTCAGGCGTGGCATGTAAAGAAATGAGGCTGTACAGGTATGTATAGTATATATTAACTTGTTGGATCGAATGTGTTCCAATGGTGGAGTACAGGTACCTTAGGTACCTAAGCCTCTAAGGTAGGTAGGTAGACTGTAGTACCTAATAAGGTACCTAATGTACCTCCTGGGTCCTAACCTACCTAACTACTCCGTACACACCAGGTACATATAGGCACCTGGTAGCCTGTAGGTACCTAAGGTACCTACTCCGTACTGTAGGTACCTGGCATTATGGTGGGGTCTCCGCATTACATATTAGCCCAGGTAACGTGATCCGCATCGTTGCGACTTGCAAGCAACCTCCATCAAATATCTTGTTTCGCCCTTTTTTCTTCCTTTAGTCCTTTCTTGAAAGATCAAGGGTCGGGATAATTCCACTGCCCAGTTTCGCTATTTCCACTGCCCATTCTGGATATTTCCACTGCCCTCATAATGTAAAATAAAGTGACATAGTATTTGAGTGTGGCCACCGCGGAAAACTAAGTCACTGGATTTCACCCCCTTTCGTGCATAACCCCTTTAATCCAACTCATTATCTTCCCT
>SRQG01000436.1:0-21311 GCA_018360325.1 Claviceps aff. humidiphila group G2b
TAGATGATACAACCACTTCTACTCAGGAATGAACCTGTTTCTCCATGGCCAACAACATTTTTGTCATACATTCTATATTCCCATGACGCGGTGTTTTCATATAGGGTAGCCTTCACGTGACGGTTTTCGAGCCACGTGACTTACCTTGAATGAACGATACCTCGGTTTAACGATGGCCGGGAGGCCCATTGGGAGTGATCGTTTAAACGAGGTTGTACTGTATTGAGAGAAACCTTGTGGAAACGGTCAAGTTGTGAACTTCCCGCGAGAGAGGAGTGCGTCAGTTTATCTGATTGTACAGGAAAACGCTGCACTGCCACCGCCGACCGGGGAACTGAGAAAGATGGGTCCCGTGTTCCGGAATGTAAATCTACATACGGAGTACATATATGCCTACCTAAGTAGGTATGTACATGATGTACATATGTATGTATGTGTGTACATGTACCTACATACATACCTACCTCTCCGCCTGCCATGTTTCGGCGCGAACCGGTGGCACGGTGCACCTGCAGGCTGCCACCGACAAAGGAAGGCACTAAGCCTCATTGGATAGCGGCGCGTCACTACCTAGCCTCTCCCCAGCCACCCAAGTTCAACCTCAAGAGTCAAGGCATAACTTCTTCAGGCCCAACGGCCCACGGGGATATGTATGGAACATCCGCGATCCATTCGCGTTCAACGCAGCCGAGCCGTGTGAGCTACGCCTCTGACATCTGTTGTCGTCCTATGTCAAACTCTCTCGTCTTTATTCTCTAGACCGTGAGAAAATGCCGATTCGCAAAAGCCCGAGCCCCAATCCGACCACTCGAGTGACAGTCATCGCCAACGGGAAATGCCCTTCGTCCCCAACACGCCCGAATCATTTGTCAGCCGTGCCGACTCCAAGAATCCCAATTCGACATGCAGAGGCATAACTTCAAGCGGAAGGCCTTGCAGAAGGCCTATCAGCACTTCCACCCAAGCGTCACTTTCTCCCAGAGGTCGAAACAATGAGCCCAAGACGGACCTCAGCGATGAGACACTCTACTGCTGGCAGCACAAAGAGCAGGCCAGCCACTCAGCACAGTCGAGTCCAGGACCTCGCCGACACACGAAGCCCATACTCGAGGAGCGCTCCAGCCTAGATACCCTTGCAGACAGACTAGGCATCCTGGACCTGCAGGAAAAGAAGTCCAGCAAGGGAGGCAAAGGCAGGCCTGCTAAGCCAGCACCGTCGTCGAAACCCCTCAAAGCGAAACCGCGGCCGCAGCTGACCTGTTGCTTCTGCTTCTCACTCCCCCTAGACGAAGTCAGCGAACCTGCTCGGCCGAAACCACGCCCACAGCCCGTAGTCCTGCAGAAACATGAAACAGCGTCCGTACCGCCCAATCTCTCGAAGCCGTCTCATAATGCAAGACCAAGCAATCCACGAATATCGCCGAATGCCCCACCGGGTAAAGCCTCGTATCAGTCTGGGAAATCGACCCTCTCTCAGACTGCACGCTTCAAGCATTTACTTCCTGACACCCTGGACGTGACGACTGCTTCGGCGCTGATGGCTGAGCTCGCGAAACCACATACTGATTCCGAAGAAGGCGGCTACATCTACATGTTCTGGCTCACGCCCGAAACACAAAAGTCAAAGCCCCCCACCGAAGCGGCGCGATCGCTCCTCGCGCCACCATCAGTTCCTTCCGCTGGTCGTTCCCGCCGTGCGAGTGACGTTGTGTCCTCCTTTGCAGCAACAGACTTCAGTGGTAGGAAGACTGACCAGAAGACTATGCTGCTCAAGATTGGTAGGGCGGCGAATGTACAGCGGAGAATGAACCAGTGGCAGCGGCAATGTGGGTATGATATTGAGATGCTGCGCTACTATCCGTACGTGTCAGGTGTCGATAGTGATAGGCCCGGGACGGGCCGGACGCCGCGGATGACGCCGCATTGTCGCAAGGTGGAACGCCTGATTCATATTGAGTTGACGGGTATGGGATTGCGCGCGGATATGTCGACTTGTGAGGCGTGTGGCCGGGAACATAGAGAGTGGTTTGAGGTGCAGGCTTCGCGGGACGGTATTCGCGCGGTGGATGAAGTAATCCGGCGATGGGTTAGCTGGGATGAAGGTAGTGTGGCTTGAGGCATTTGCATACATACACATTATGTAACTAGACGGCGTTTCTGATTGGCCCCGGTTGGGCTCATAGAGGTCTCCTGTACCGCGAAGTTTGTTTTGGCTCTTCAGCGATTGAATGGTTCAATTCTTTACTTTTCATCATGGCTTGGCATTGTAAATGTGTATCAAAAGAATATGTGCCATTTCAGTAACACGTAGCTAATTCGTCTCAGGAAGCTAAAACCCGGGCGCAGGACGACACAAAGATTGAGCCTTGTCAGCTCTGCCCATTGCGTGACTTTCAATTTCAACCTTGTGGTGGATGGCGTTGGCGTAAAAGATGGTCAGCTACCCGGACGCCATGGCTACCTCTGTCATCTGATGCAATCAGGTTGCCACGTTTTCAGCCCCGCCATTCGTACAGCAGTGATGGAAGGGGTTTGGTGCAGTTTTCAGCCGGTTCTGTTGAAGAAGCGTGATTCAAGACAATTATTCGATAATAGATAAAGCTAGGATATTTGAGTATAAAGACTGTGAGCCAGCAACAATACCTTGGGGGGAAATTTCGTCAAAGGCATTTTCTACCATCACAGGTATCTGCAGGCTCTCTCTCCAGAAAGGATCTATTATCAAAGCATCTCATCTCGGACCGCACCAACCAAAGACCATGGCTTATGAGTTTCTCGGTCTGTCGCAGCAGAGAGATCGCAGTCTGTACGCGGATCTTGACAGCGGCCTCGGGCGCAATCCTTCTGCTCTTCCGACGCAACTATCGCGGGTTCTGTATGTCCCCGAGCACAGCACGTTGAACTTGTCATTGTATGATGCGCAAGAGACATTTCAACAGGCGGTATACGTGTCGCCCTTCGGAAGCGAGCATCTTGTCGGCAAGCCCCTGATTGGGAGCAGGCTATTCAAGACGAGAGTGAACACCATAGACCGCGAAAAGGTAATGCAGAGCGGTGCGCCTCGCTACGTGGTGGAGCTCGACGGCGATAGGATTAAAGACGGGGTCGATATATTCGCCACGATGCGTGCGCATGCATCTGTGAGCGATGGCGTGGACAGCGCCACGAAGATCAACATGTAGGTTTTGATGTTGTGAAAGTTGTATGCAGTAGCGTTGGGCAGACGATGGAGGTTGACGTGTCTATCCGATAGAAAGGTTCCCATGTCGACGGACGGCTTCAGTCTGACAATCGAGAACTCGAAGGAAACAGAGGATCAGACACAGCATATGACCATCTCGGCGACATACCCGCTCCAGAGCGTCCATAGCAAGGCCGGCATCATTCGTTTCCCATTCTTTGCTTTCTCTCTGGATGAGAAATCCATCTGCTACGAGTGGCAGATCCATCCATTTGACCACGGCATGCTGCGTTACACTCTCTTCCAACTTCCCAGCCACCCTCCCGCCAGCGGAGGAAACGTCGCACCGCCTCGGGAGTATCCTGATGCAGAGACGATCGCCATCTATCACCACCTCGGGCATGAGAACTCGCTGTTCCGGCCTACGAGCGAAGGTGTGCTGCTACTGCCTGGGCCGGAAATGCCAGCATTGCTCGAGATGGTTACCGTCGCCAGCCTGCTAGTATTGCTGTGGAAGATCCGGGACACGGCGCGCGAGGGGCCCGAGAAGGAGCCCCGGCCAAAAAAGCGCTCGTTTGCTGAAAAATTGTTTGGAGCAAAGGAATCTTGATCGTCAATGTCTTGGATCGGAAGCACGGGAACACTGGAAGCCGGCGCTGGGGAGATCAAGGTGATGATTTGAACGTACAACCTTGTCTTTGATCGGTCGCACTACGCCAGGGAACATGGCGAGCTGCTTGAACTGCTTCTGCGGATTTCGTATTCCTTGGACAGTGGACACTGGACACCAGGGGAGCCAATAAGACAAATGACCATCATGAATCCGCCATTTTTTCACCAGGAGGAGCTGAGCGGCGAACGATCCATCAAGACAATTTTTGTCCTTTCATCTTACGTAGGCATGTGTGAATAGGTACCTAAGTGAGTCGGCAAATCGATAAGTGTCAGCGCTTGCCGTCAACAGTGAGATTCGATAACTGTGTAGCATTGAACCCAACAACTGGCGACGAATGCACATGCCTTCACTGCGGGAACACCACCACCACTATGTAATGGCGATAACTTATAAGTTGACTTTCGCTCGATCAGTAATTCGAAGATGCCATATCTGACCGGCAATTAGATTTGAGCAAGCCACTCGCGACCGCCATCTATACATAAGGCCGATCTTGTAATACGCTCCAGAGGCTCCGTGAGAGACAAAGCACAATGCCATTACATCGCCTGCTCAATGACTTATCCGTGACGAGTCTGCGAATAGGTACAGGATACATATTGTCATGGTCCATTCTTCGTGCCCCCTCCAGCTTACCGGACCCTCGTGGGACTATGCAATGGTTCTTTAGCAAAACTCCCCCGCATACCGTAGATGCGTTGCTACGAATCGACGTATCCATGACATAATGGCGGCACACGTTGGAGTTGTGGCGCTCCTTTGCCCAGCACACAGCTGAACCTCTGGGGTGAATCATTGGCGGAATACCGTGGCGCGTTCCATGGCACCGGGATAATACCAGAAACAGCAGAGAAGAGGACCCTCTTACCTCTACTCTTCGTATTCATATTCCTATGCTGCTGCATGTCTCAGGCTTGGACAGCTTGATCGCTTTAGCCTTGACGAATATGCAGTGTTGTTCCCGCCTCCGAGCCAAATTTTTCTGTACATCGATGGCTGCAGACCCTTTACACAAGCCTCTATATATATGGTACCACCCACTTTTGATCAAAGATTGCTTTTGGCCGTGATCTTTGCCTGCTTGACCTCTGTAATTTTCAATTGCTCTTGGCGCGGACGCTCAGTTGCAAAAGGATGGCCGCCGGAAATGAAAAGGCCGTGGGATACCGGTGGCGGTCGTCAACATGGTTCATCATTTCTTGCATCGCCGTTGCGCTCTTCTCGAGTACAGTCGAAGCCCTCCCTCCCCCGCTGAGACTCATTGCCGCAATATATCTAACAAGCAACAGCGAACTTTCTGCATAGCTACATTGTTCCCATATTGCCGCTCATGCTGGAGGATCGTCTCCATGTGGACAAGTCTCAGACGCAGGCAGCCACCTCCCTCGTCCTGTCTTTTCATGCCTGTGCCTCCATGGTGACCAGTCCATTGATTGGCTATTTGGCGGACAAGACCGCGAGTCGAAAAATGTCACTCATTGCGTCGCTGGTGGCAGAGATGGTTGGGACTATCATCATTATGGTTTCGCAATCGGGTGCGCAAGCTGTTGCCCTGTTCGACATTTGCTTTGGAATAACTTGCTAACGAATTGCTTGTTCGCTTCCACTCTTAGTGCCTGTGCTCCTTGTCGGAAAAGGATTCCATGCCATCGGCGGGAATGCAGCATGGATCGTAGGGCTTGCTACGCTCAGTGAAACGGTGGGCCAGGAAAAGACAGGCAAGACGCTGGGTGCAATTTCATCCATTTATACGTCGGGATTGCTATTTGGCCCGATGGCATCAGGTATTCTGCTGCCCTTGGTCGGCTATTGGGCGACGTGGTGCGTACCCATTGCCATACTGGCAATGGACCTGATCATGCGGCTTGTCATGATAGAGAATAAGCAGGGTTTGGGCCAGCAATCCCAGAAGAATGGGTCGCAGGACCTCGAAGAAACGGATACGGGCGATGCCACCGATTCCAATGAGCAGACGACACTTCTTGGCGACGCTCTATGCGACAACAGAGACGAACCACGATCCGATGCGCAGCAATCAGAACCATGTCCCGAGACCATGACGTCGACCGAGAACTTCTACACCTTCGTCTTCACCAGTGGCCGGGCTCTCACCGCCGTGGCCTGCCATAGCACTATGGCCGTGATCCTGCTCAGCCTGGACACCACCTTGCCGCTGCATGCTTACAGGACATTTGGCTGGGGCACCGCTGAAGTCAGCCTGATGTTTTTGTTTCTGCAGCTGCCGTCGTTGCTGTTGGCCACGCTCATGGGCATGGTCAAAGATAGATCGGGCACCCGACTGCCCACCGGAATGGGACTCCTTGTCATGGCCGTTTTCCTGTGGCTCCTAGGCGCGGCGGGAGAAGATGGGCCGCGGTTCCTGAGTACCCGTGGCAAAAGCCAAATCATGACCATTATGTCTCTCATCGGTATCGGAACCGCGCGTACGCTCGTCAGCGGCTCTGCGATCCTCGAGATTACGAGTACGTGCCGTTTTCCTTGACTGTTGCACATCGTCATGACTCCAAGGATAATTCCTCCCCCGATAGCTAACACGGAAATTCACCCTCTTTGTAGATGTAGTCAAGGATGCGCAGAGCGAGAAACCTCATCGTTTTGGACCCAATGGCAAATTGTCGTCGGGCTACTCCATTACCAATTTCTTCTGGAACACCGGCATGCTCATTGGGCCAATTCTATCAGGGGAGTTGACCCGGAAGGTGGGATACTATTACATGAATACAGTCATAGGTACGTATGGCTATGCTCTGTTTCCAAGACTTGGTGGCCATACTGACATGATTTGCCACTAGGCGCGTTGTGTTGCATAGTCGGCGTTCTTGTCTTGTCATTTTTCGGTCGAAAATAATGGACAACTTTTGAAGTTGCTGTCTACCCATTGCATGTGGCTCATGCGCAGTCTGGATCCCGGCATTGTGCGGTCCATACCTTGGCCAAGAATATGCAACTGGGCACCCTCGATGGTTTAGATAGCACATGGTATAAACTGGTGTACCTGTACTTTCCTTCCGTTTCTGTAAAGGTCATTGGCATTTGTATAAGAATTTATAATAGTCAAGCCCATTTGGATGGGTTGAGTGTAATATTATCTTGAAGTCTGAGCGAAGCTCGGGAGAAGTCGGTCGGAAGCGATCATCTGGATAGGTATCTTGTTCGGCTGCGCATCACGGCGTGCGGTCTTTGCTTCGGACGGAGACTTGCCAGCTACCGAACTTCGGGGAGAGTCTGGCATCGGAGGTCGACTTCGATGTTGGAAGCCATCGCGAACGGAACCAAAGCGTGAGGTGCGACGTGAATGAACTTGATGATGATGTTGAACACAAGGGTGTGCCTTGTCCTGCCCACCAGTGCCTTGCAAGTTGCGGCCCTTGCCTTCCTTTTGACTCTTGAGCACTGTTTTCAACCGGGGTACAGCCAAAGTGGGGCATTGTCGCGTGTCGCGTGTCGCGCGTCGAAGCCGCGACTCGCTAGTAACGTAACATCGTCACATTTTTGCATTCAAATCAGTTTGACATCAAGCAAGAGAACTGAAGACCGCATCAGAAAAGATACACCAACTCATCAGATTACCAGTCATATTCATTAAATTACATCAATCCGACAGCATGCCTGTTTTGGAGTCGCTGCCCCACCCTGCCGGAAATCGCATCTTCATTGCCTGGCTGGATTGTGAGGTCTCTTCACAATGGCTTATTAAGTCCCGAGCAGTATCGCTATGGAAGCCTGCCACAGACGACCTGGCTCAATTATCAGAGAGGTACTGGCTCTGGGCCCCAAAAACCATCTCATGAGACGTCCCAACCAGTCCACGGTAGCTGTCCGGATCAGTTGCGCCTTCTAGGCCAAAGAGGAGAACCTGGCTGTCAGGGCCGAGTCCTATCTTCTCGCACAGAGAACGGTCTTTTCTTGCCTCGATGAGGACGCCCATAGCAGCAGCCGACGACTCGCCACATACGACAGGAATATCCATTCCCTGCTGACCACCAGCGAGAGCCTTCATCCCGTGCACGGCAACAGAGTCTGGCACAGCCACGAAGTCACTGGCCAGCCAGGCGAGGACCTTCCATGCCGCCGGAGACGGCGAGCGACAGGCCAGACCGGCCATAACGGTACCGAGACTCCCCTTGGTTACCTGAGGCGACCCTTTCCTTGCGCTTTCCAACAAGCAATCTGCTTCCGAGGGCTCGACGACAATGAACCGCGGCATCGTGGCCGCGTCCAAGAGATGGGCGGCCTGACGACGTTTCAGATCCTCCTGAATATGAAAATACAGCCCGAGGAAGATGACGGTGGAAATGCTGCCCATTCCGCCACAGACAAAAACGTGCGTGATGTTCTGGACATTGTCGATGGCGCTGATAGTCTCTTCCACCAGCATCATGTACGCATTCATGATGTGCTGGGGGATGTCGTCGTCAAAGTTCCCCCAGCTCAGACTACTCACAAACTTCCAGTCATTCATACGAGCATCCTCTCTGGCTCTCTCTACAGACACGGCATGGTCCCCATCGACCCGGATGACAATGGCACCCAAGTCTTTGATTCGCTGTGTCCGGTTGAGATTCACATCCTTGTGTATATAGACGATGCAACGACACCCAAACAGCCTGGCGCCATATGAAAGTGCTGTGCCTTGATTACCGTCCGTAGACACGCAAACAGTCACTTGCTCCGTGATGTGGCGGTATTTGCCGCTCCTTAGCTCAGCGGACGATGGGCTCTCTCCTCCAGTCCGGGACTGCACTTCCTTGGCCAGGATTCTGTACAACGCGTACGGCGCACCGAGTGCTTTGTACGAGGCGACGCTGGGCCCAAATCTCCGGCTTTCGTCTTTGTAGAGAAGTTTGGTGATGCCGAGCTCCATGGCGGCGAAGGGAAGCGATCGCAACGGCTGTGGTTGGTACTCTGGCCATGAGCGGATTTCGGCCACGGCATCGGCCCAGCGTGCGAGGTTTTGGACACATGGCGCTGCTTCGGCTTCGGCGTCCTTGTGAAGCCGTCTGCGGTTGTGATGGTGAGAGATCATTACTGAGCGTGACGATACTGGCGAGAGTCGACTCTCTTATGCGTGGAACTTGGTGTGTGTGCGCTGCCAAGAACTCCCACTGAAGGCTCGGTTTATTCAGAAGAACTATTTCTCCAGGATGAAGGATGTTTCGGGCCTGGCGAACGCTGTGGTTCGAAATTCTTCCCCCTCAAGATTGGATGGATTTCACACAGGCGACAAAATGAGCTACATGCATCTGCGCAACAAAACGGCGTCAGCTTCAGAGCTCCATAACAATAAGATTGCATCAAATTGTATCCCGCTCATACATGAGTCCGGAGCAGCGCAACAGCCCCCAATTGGTGAGCCTTGGTAACAGAGACTGACGTGGGAATGATCAAACGTCATGCTGTTGTTGTCTTTCCCCACAGCAACTGCAACGATAGTTGCCCATCATCGTTGCCCTCGGCTGATTTCTCGCCGATATACAACGGCACGGCAACATGGCTCATGGTTATGAGTCTATGGATACTTCCGGCTTGACCTTTTTCAATTGATCCCTCTTTATCCCTTCGTCTTCCCGAGTGTCTCTTCTGTGTATGTGCTCCCCAAAGCCGACAAACTGAGACAAGTCCTCAACATGCCGTTTGACCCAAGACGCTTCGATCAAGTTGCACTTCGGCCCAATGGAATCGACACAGCTTTTGGCGTACCTGACACAAACCTCAGCGGTCTTTTGACCTTCTTCTCAGCCATGAAGCCCGTGTCCAAGCACATTGTCACGGCCAACGAAGGCGCGGCGGTTGCGCTGGCCGCGGGCTACCACTTATCCACTGGCAACATCGCCATGGTGTACATGCAAAACTCGGGCCTAGCCAACGCGCTTAGCCCGCTGCAGTCCATCGCCGCCAAGGAGGTCTTTGGTATTCCCATGCTTCTCCTAATAGGATGGCGCGGAAAGTCTGCTGAGGAAGAGGAGTTGCAAGACGCGGCCGTCGGGCCGCGACTGCTGGGCAATTTGGAGACCAACGGGATTCCCTACCAAGAGATCCCCACGTGCATTCACCGTGCCAGAGAAGCCATTGCTCGTCTTCTCGGGAGATCTGTGCAGGAGAAGACGCCGGTTGCCTTGATTGCGCCTCGAGACACATTTGCAGAGTATGAGGCCGATGAGACGCCCGAGTTCACCTCCTCCATAAAAGTGAGCTATCCCGGTATCACGGAATGGATCTCCTGGTCCCCATCGCATCTTCCTCTGTCCCGCAAAGATGCCATCCGTTGCATCATGGGCCAGATGGCCGCGCAAGACTTGTCTGTCTCGTCGCTTGGGGGCAACACTCGCGAGTACTACATGCTCTGCAAGGAGATGAAGCGGCCCATCAACCGCAATTTTTTTTGTCTTGGCGCCATGGGCCATGCATACGCCCTGAGCTATGGCGTGAGCATGGGCTTCTCATCAGGTCGTATCTTTTGCATCGACGGGGACGGATCTTTTCTGATGCACGCTGGGAATAACGTGCTGCTGGCGGGCACGGCGCCTTCGAACCTGATTCACATAGTTATTTACAATGGGGTGCATGCGTCGACTGGTAACCATCCTGTGGCGATACGAAGGGAGAATCTGGTCTCTTTGGCTAGGGGCTTGCCCTATGAGCAAAAGTTCTTTGTGGACGATGCGGAGGGTCTGAAAAACGCATGCAAATGCGCCAAGGGGAGCACATTGGTTATTGTTGCGGTGAATCGTCTTCTTCAGAAAGATCTACCGGCGCCGTCTGAGTCACCTCATGAACTGAAGAACGTGTTCATGAGGAGTTTGCTGTAAATGGGGAATAATGACATTGCCATGACTTGACCCTGCAGAACGGAGGAAGGTTTGACAGCGTGTTCGTACGTAGTCTTAATTAATAACAAGCAGTTTTGTAGACTTTATTGTGTAAGTATTCTTTCGTCAGGGAGTGCTCTCTGTCGGCTTCGACTCGCACCATATACGTTGGACGGTGGTGCCAAATGTAGCCCAAACTCGCGTTGTTCCACGATCACATGCCTTCGATCCCTTGGCCATATCACAAGTTAACGCCCACAACGAGCAGATATTATGAGGACTTTCAAGCCTCAGGTATAAAAGTAATGGCCAGCTACGACACCTATCCAACGTCGCGGATATAAGAAGACGCTCCTGCGCAACCCACAAGGCAGGAAGAAGATTGTCTCTAACCTCAATTCAACTATTGATTTCACTTCACCCTCGCGACTCAAAGAAACCTGTCCTCGGTGAGCGCACACCATTGTGTCATGATGAAGTCGAAGTGTACTCTTGACTCTGACAGGTGGAAAGACAGCATGAGCTCTTCCGTTACATCACGCCCTCAACGCCCTCAGCCATGGTCTTCCGGATCGAGCAACACGGCCTGGTCCACTGACGAAGGCATGACTGCTGAGGTCGACAAGGCTACCAAGGTCAACCTCGGTATTCCGTCAGAGCACGAGCCCCGGACCGAAGCGGATTACGATGAAGTACACGGCACGGAAGACTATCCTCCTTGTCTGTATCCCCAATACCTGCCCGTCTGGGAAAGTCCCCAAGCCAAGTGAGTATCTCTTCGATACCAGGATGTTGCACAGTGTGTTGTGGTTTGTTGCGGTCAACACATACTGAAAGTGCGTCTAGATATGGCCCTCTCGAACCCTTTGATTACGCTGAACGGGCTCTTGCCGCGGACAGCACGTTCAGTGAGCTTCTCCCTTCCGGAAGCAAGCTCCGCAACCTCACGGCAACGCTCGGCGCCGAAGTCTCGGGCGTGCAATTGAGCGCTTTGAGCGATCGAGGAAAGGATCAGCTAGCTCTTTTGGCGAATGAAAAGAAAGTCCTAGGTATTCCCACACACTCTCTCTCTGCCTCTCTCTCTCACTCATACCCGGCCCCCAACTTCAACCGTCTCTTGCTCCGGAGCAATTCGGCCATCGCTGACACGAGATTACAACATGCAAGTGTTCCATAACCAGGACTTCCAAAAGCTACCGATAGGCCAGATAGTCGACTACTGTCGCTACTTTGGCCGCCTTTTCCTCCACTCTCACTCGGGATTCCCAAAGGGCTATCCCGAAATCCACATCGTGCATTCGCGCGCCGGAAATAAGCTCTCACCCGAATTCTTCGCCATGCATACCCACTCTATGGCCTGGCATAGCGATAACTCGTTTGACGTGCAGCCCCCAGGTGTGACGTTCCTGTACGCGCTCGAGGTACCACCCGAGGGAGGCGACACCATCTTCGCAGACACGGAGTGCGCATACGAGCGGCTGAGTCCCGCGTTCAGGAACCTCCTCGACGGGCTGCAGGCGGTGCATACATCGCGAGATCAAGCTGCGAGGGCGATGGCGGGGGGTGGTTACGTGCGTCGCGAGCCCGTCGATACGACGCACCCAGTCGTGCGGACGAACCCCCGCACGGGGAGAAAAGCGCTATTTGTGAATCCGCAATACACGAGGCGCATTGTTGGTCTGAAGACGGAGGAGAGCGATGTGCTCCTGCGGTTCTTGTTTGATCATATTGCTAATAGTCAGGATTTGCAATGCCGCGTGAGGTGGGGGAATGGCACGGTCGTGATCTTCGATGTGGGTATTCTTTCTTTCTCTCAAGTGTTCATCTGCTGCGAACGGACATGATTAGCTGACAAAAGGCATCTATTCCCGTTGCCTATGCCCGCTGAACAGAATCGAAATACCTGTCATTCCGGTATCACGGATTGGATGGACGGCAGGAGGCGGCTCATTGCTCGGTGAGAACAAGTTTCCCTTCCCTGAACGAGAAAATGAATCGAGTCAAGCCTGCCTACTGACATGATATCACTCTTGGTCTTTGGCAGCATCATGTCTGCTGCAGAGCGGCCCATCTGAGCAGGTCAATGGTCCGCGATGGAAGAAAAGGGATGGAGAAGGTGGAGAGCCGTGCTGTCGCGGGCGACTTACCTTGGTACATTAGGTAGGTACCTAGGTATCTGGAACTTACCTATATTATCTACCACTCCGCACCTGGTCTGTCAATTCACAAAGTTACCTAGGTAGTATGTACTTTGCACCTTAGCGTACCAGGTAGGTATGAATGCACATGTATCGGATTATGGATACATGTGCATCTCTCAATTCGCACTGGCTCATTTGGGCCCAATTTTTTCGACATTGTTCAATCAACACCAACTTGCATGAAATCTTAATAACGTTGAAGAACTTTGGCCCGCGACTTTGATTGTGCGTGCTTGTCTACCGGTACAGAGAACGCAGTCATATGATGTTATCCACAGCTCTATTAACGAAGCCAGATACACTGCATGCTTGACCTACGGGAGTAGTAGGTACCACCTACTTACTCACAACATTTAGAGAATCAGAGCTTTCCCACACGCCCCGTCGCCCGCTCAACATGGCTCGATGCAGCATCGCTAAAAGACTGCAGGACCTGCACAGCCGACGTACATATGGCATCGACATCTCCATGAACGATAAATGCACTCCAGCCCATATCCATCCTCTGGCGCATGACACAGGGCGAAATACCGAAGCCCATCACAGGGATGTGATGAGCCTTGGCCGCATCCCGAATCTTGCACAGCGCGGACAAAAACTCAGGCTCATCACCGTCGAGCGTCCCTGGAGCCAGTTGCATGCTCATGCGCAAGTCCCCAGTGCCAACGAAGAGGCCGTCCACTAGCCATCATGAGAAAAGGAAAAGGCAACGGAGCAAAGACGACTTGAAGATTTCGACTTTGATAGAGCGGGAGAAAGAAAGGGAGTGGGGATATACGCACCACCCGGAACTCTGCAAATCTCCTCCACATTCTCCAGGCCCTGCAGATCTTCAATCTGACAAACAACAGCCGCATGGTCATTCCACACGTCATACGTCGTCATGCCTCTGGGCGTACGATTCTGCTCCTCGCTAATCAACGCCGCGGGGGGGAAACTCCGATCACCCATGGGCGGAAACAGAGCCAGCCGCACCAGTTCTTCCGCCTGCCGGGCATTTTGAACATGCGGCATCAGTACGGCCCCGGCGCCCGCGTTGAGTGCATAGTTGTACAGCTCGGGCGAGCAGGCCGGGATGCGTACAAAGGGGACCATGGAACCATTAGAGTGGTACTGGATGGCGCGGATGATGCTGACGAGCAGTGTTGCGTTGAGAGGCGTGTGTTCCTGTCAATAGATTCCGCAAGGGGGTGTCCGAGTAAGCTACGAAGTCATGATAGTGCAAAAAAGGGGACGGTTTCTTCTGTTGTCATCAAAATGCAACGTACCGCATCAATGAAACAGAAATGATATGGTGTGGAGGCAACGATTCGTGCTGCTTCCTCGTGTGGGATTCGACATCCGGTGCCCCAGAGTAGTTGTTCGCTTCTCAGCATGGATCTGAAGTTTGTGGGCTGAGCCAAGCTCAGGGCGTTGTAGTCCCTGGTTCGGACTGTCTTCATGATGAAGGATAGTGGTCAACCTTGGAAGACGTCTCTTATGAGATGCATGCAAGTGAAGACAAAGGCAGGGGCTGAAGGGAATGGCCAAGTGGTCAGACTCTCAGAGAGGGTGCGTCACCTCTTCTTAAGTATTTCGATGGGACGCATGGGCGCGATGCGATGCATGGCTGTGTTTGTTGGTAAGAAGGAATCTCCTGTCTGCGCATCCATTTAGGCATCGAAACTCCACACACCGCGCAAGAGTCAAGACCGGCATATAAACTTCAACAAGCATAGGTATGCACGAGCTCAGAGACTCTCGTAAAGATGCCCTTGATATGAAGCTGTAAATATGTCGTACACCCGGGTAAAATCCCGGAGTCGACACAATTCTGATGCGAAAGGAAGTGTTCCGCCTCAGCCACCTTGATTCATACACATCATTATTATGACAGTAACACATACCGGTCTCCGTACACGCATGTGTTGGGCTACGATAGGAGTTCAAAATTCCCAAATCAAGCCATTCGTCACCTTGTGACGTCGGCCACTTGCTCTCAGCTGGAGGAAATCGCACGGTGGAGGCCGACAAGTAACATTTAAGTGCAATCGTACCTTGATCTTATGCCATTCTTCCGGTGTAGTACTCGCATTCTGCAGTGCTGCACTCTTTCCTTCAATATGGATTCCCCCAAAGCACCCCAGCAGGCAGAGCTGCAATCCATTTTGCTGGCTGATCTTCTCGCTGGAGATCGAGATGCCACGGAGGCCCTCGTTGAAGCGTGCAAAGTACACGGGTTTTTCTATCTCGACTTCCGTGATACATCTACCTTTGATATCCTCGAGCTAGTAGACGATATCACGACCATCGGAAAAGAAACATTTGCGCTGTCTCTTGAGGAGAAAGAAGAATACAGTACTGAAAAGGACCTTCCGTCGAGGCTCTTGGGGTACGTTTTGATGGAACAGAGAGATTCGTCTACAATGCGAGCGCGATGCAAGTTGGCTGACAAGTGGAGTTTAGTTACAAACGGGCAGGTTGCTCGGTCGGGCCATTCTCTGGGAGACGAGATGGATATGAGAGCTTCTCGGTATGTTTCATTCCAAGCTGTTCAACTGCCATCATATAAACCTGAAGCCCGCATGCACATACTGCTGCTTGCCCGCTCCCGAAATATTGTGGTGGCCGGTACTGACTGCAACGCAAGATCCACAACAATGGCATATTCGGCGACGAGTCCATGATTGTGCCTCGTGTTATCCAGGACAATTTGAGTATTTTTAAGGACTTCTTGATCCAAGTCCACAGCTACACCGACCGTATTCTCGCCATACTCTCCCATGCTTTACAGCTTCCATACGACTTGAGAGAGTGCCACCGAAAAGACAAGCGTTCGGCGGCGAACTTGTCCCTGCTCCAGTATCTGCCGTGGGGAAGCAGCGACGATCAGATTGGAAACATGGCTCACACCGATATGGGATCCTTGACCGTTGTATTTTCCCGGTCTGAAGGACTACAGGCTATGCTACCTGGTCACGATGATTGGTCCTACATCTCTCCCCGACCTGGACACGCCGTTGTCAATGTTGGAGATTCACTGCGATTCCTGTCCAAGGGTAAACTGACATCTTCTCTACATCGCGTGGTGCCACCGCCCGATTCGGATGGCCAGGACAAGTTCTCCGTTATTTACTTTTTGCGCCCGGAACTTGACACCAAGCTTACGACTGATGATGGGACCGAGATCGATAGTGTGGAATGGCACAATAAGAAATACGCTCTGTTCAGGGAGGATAGTCTGGATGCGAAGAAGCATGGAGCCATTCTGACTGGTCGTCGAGAATATCTAGGTTCTACGGCAGATTAGACATGCACTGTTCTTCAATCCAATCTTCTCGTGCTCCATCTGCTCCAACGAGAGGAAATAACACAGCAGGAGCCCAGAACTTTATTCCAACTGGCAAAGACTGAGATTGAAGTTCATAGGGCATCATTTTATGTAGTGAACACTGAAACCCCAATATTACAGTTGCTGAACAAAAGACGTGTTGCTCGAAAATCTCCAGGAAGGAGATCATTGATTTCGTTCTTGCAACTCCTGATCTGTAATCTTTGAGTGGACAGTTGAAACATGCTGAGAGGGAGGCACGTTTTGAAGTGTTATGGAAAATGTCCCACGTGATCGTTTATGCGACTAACCAGCTCACACTGGACTACCCAGAGCCGTCGGCACCGCCGCGTGGCGTTGTGATGTTACACGTCGTCAGTTTCATCGGTGTTGACATCCGACCGGAGCTTGACCGGTTTTACGCGCTCTCGACTGCGTGACATATGGACGTAACAGTGACTATTCAGTAGTTGCTGCCGCTTCGAACCGCGTAGAATTGGTCACGCTTGTGTCAAATGACAATCGACATTTGTGGCGATATGGCCGCCGACTGCGAAAGGGGTCATTTGACTACTAAGCATGGACAATCCTACACGGTTTTACACGGAAACGTGTCACAAGATACAACATCCAGCCGCGCAAGCGGAAGTACCTGATAATGCTCAAGCTTCGGTCGGATGTCAACATCGGTGCGGCCCCTCGGGCTGAATCCTCGTTGACTGTAGATGTTGAAACTTCTGGATCTGATGGAATGGCCAAAATATGGGTCCTCTTGCCTCTTTGGGTTTGAAAGAGAACGTGATTACTGATGTGGCTTTGCTGTGGCTTAGTCATCCGTCAACGCTACCATGTCTGGAAAAAGAGGGGTGAATTCTGAAAAATTAGGGGGTCGGGTTCCGCTCATTCGGAAAAGTGGGGATATGCATTAATCCGAGTCCGAGGTCATATGGCACCTCCGAGACTCCGGAGTCTCGGTACTCCGTATCGTCTTCAAACAATGTACATATTTCAGCTCTCCCTCACCCATGGGGCTCTGACATGACTACTTGTGGCCAGAGTTTTTGGAAATTTATTTAAGACACTCAGGTCTAGGTTCGATCTGTAATCAGATTGATGACCATGCTAACTCTGGTTCCGGTGTTCGATGCTCGCACCGAGTTCTTGGAGTTACCTATTACGAAAGAGTAGCTACAGCTTGGCGCAATGCATCTCACTTTTCGTGTTCAGACTTCAGACCATTGGCATCTCAGGATCACAAGATGCCATCTTCCATTGATGACGTCAGTATTGAGGCAGATGCAGTCGCGCTACATCTGCCCGCTGCGAGGCGTTCTGTTCTCGGACAACACTCTGCAGCTATCTGCAGCAAGTTGAAGATGATGCTGACGGATATGACGGGTTTAATGTCGCCACGCGTCGAGGAGCACTGTCATTTTTTCTCGTTCTTACGTATCTATCGTATGTCCAAGAAATTTCTCCCAAACTTTACTTCTCTGTCGGAACTTAAGCTGCATGTTTCTGCTCCGCTTCCACCCGCTCCCACCGAGCCCTGGCCGAAATGGATTGTTCATCTCGTCCGGGTCAGTTCACCGGAGCATTGCATAACCAAAAACTCGGCTACTCGTGTACGGAGTATGTAGCAAAAAGACGGGTCAAAAGAGCCTGTAATGCGACGGACGGCCTCGGGCTGCCTTGAGGCAGACCAGACAACACGAGGTAAGGAGGGTATTGTCGGTTCAGATCACGCTCGGCACAAGGTGCTCAAGTTAAGATCACAATCGCGCTTTTCATTAACGAGTATCATATAGAAGTGCCATCGAAGAAGGCCCATGATAATTACGTGGTCTGCTTGTGCTCTCACTCATCCGGAGGTTCTCGTTTCGTATTCGCGAAAGGGTGTCATCGACGACGACGGAGACGCACCCAACAGCACATGTTTTGACTTTTTTTGCCTTGCAATTGCCACCAAATCTTTACATCTGGTCCTCTCGTTTCAATTTCCTGCAGTTGCAAGTTATTTCCCGACGATACACTTTTAGTCATGATCATCCCAAGACGTATATCTAAATTCGCAGTCGATGCCGTTCGGAAACAATTCCCGGGCCTCGGAAAGGGTTCGATATGCTTGAACAATGGCTCTGGTGCTCTGGTGCATAGAGGCGTGATTGATAGGTGAGTTACACCACAATAACTTCTCACGTCCCTTGCTCTTGAGTTAAACCGTCGGGCGCCTAGCATTGCGCGAACCATGTCTGCGCCGCACATGAATCTCCGAGGACTGGACTCAAAAAGCCAGACCGAACTAAATGTGCGGACTGCGAACTATAAGAAGCTTGCCTCGTTTATGAACGCTGAGCCTGACGAAATTGGTATGAAAATATCCACGTCAATGAAATCCGTCGTCTTTTGGCTCTTTCATGACGATTCGCACACGGCTCCGGGACTACCAGTGTTGCTGACCAGCGTCTCGGAAAAGCATTTGGCTCCTCTACGACGGGGCTGTTGAAGACCCTCACCAACTCTCTGGGACCAAATCTGACCTCAGATTCTGAGATAATAGTGTCTGTTCTCTGCCATGAAGCCGGCGTAACGGCTTGGCTTGCACTGGCAAAGAACCTCGGCCTCTCCATCAAGTGGTGGGCACCAGCTGGTGGGATGGGCAACAACAGAGACCCGAAACTCACAGTCGAAACGCTTCGGCCGCTTCTCTCCTCCAAGACCCGTCTAGTATGCTGCGGCCATGTGTCGAATATAACAGGCACCATCGAACCCATCAAGGAGATTGCAGAGCTAGTCCATTCGATCCCTGAAGCTCTGATATCAGTCGATGGAGTAGCTTGGGCACCGCATCGTCCCATCGACGTAAAGCAGCTAGGAGTCGACTTTTACGTCTTCAGTTGGTACAAGGTCTTTGGTCCACACATCGCACAGCTTTACGCACGCCGAACTGTGCAGAAACGCTACTTGAACAGTCTCAACCACTACTTTTTCGACCCGACGGCGTTGTGTGTGAGACTTGGCCTCGGAAATAGCTGCATTGAGTTGGAACACGCCGTGATTCCCATTATTGACCATCTTGTCGACCATGTTGGTTGGGAATCCATCATTGCCCACGAGGAAGCGATCACGGCTCATTTTCTGAACTATTTGACGTCCAATCCTGATCTCTACACTGTGTATGGGTGTCCAACAGCAGAACCAGACAAGAGGGTCTCCCTCATCAGTTTTTCCGTCAATGATGTCGCTTCTGACATGGTTGCCCGAGAAATTCATGAAACGTCCAATTTTCGGCTCATCAGCGGCGATTGCTGGTCGCCTCGTACCGTACAAGATGTCATCGGATTGACAGAAGACGGCGTCCTTCGAACTAGTCTGGTTCATTACAATACCGTGGAGGAGTTAAAGGCTTTCATCATGGTGCTGGATCAGATAGTGCGAAAGCTCAAATCATGATGCCAGGACTGAAGTTTCTGGTGCGTCAGCGTCACAGATGGTGGCGACGGCGAGCGATGACTTGACACGTGCACACCGGTGAGCACCAAAGGAAGATGGAAGATTGATGGCTGATTTACACGTTCGCTACAGAAATTAGCAAATAGGCAGTTTGGAAAACATACTTCCACTCTAGAGTCGCTACCTGCCTAGCTTGAAGACCTTTAATGATTAATCTACTCCTCAGTCCCATCTATGTATTCTTCCCACTGCAGCATGGTATGTGGTCTTGTTATAGCGCACACGCATGCGGAAATGCACAAAAAATTACAGTCAAGCTCAACATTGCGATACCCAGGACGAAAAGAAGAATTTGCGTTGAGTGATCATTGCCTCGTTAGTCGTAAAAAAAAAAGCATGAACTGATCACTTCTACAGCTCATAACCAGCCATGACACTCTCCCTAACATCATTAATTGCGATCCCAGACTGGTAGAGCAGCGAGCTAATGCTAGACGTCGCCGTTTACTTCGACCTTGTCGTCTGCATAGCACCATCATGGAGGCTGGAGCTGACTGCCCTGCGGTAGCCGGTTGCTGCGTCTCGTTGAAAGTGTGCTGAAGAGCATAAACCGTCGGTCCGTGGCGGCTGCCCAAGCATCGATCGATTGATTGTTGGAACTTGGCAATTAAATAGACGACTGACGTTCCATCTCCAAGAAGTTAAACCCCACGATGCCCTCTGCCACCAGATCCTCGGATCCAGACTGCGTGTCCAAGGACAAGGATACTCTTCTCCCGATAATACCGTTGCTTCCCACTTCGAGCGACAGGGGTGAATCGAGAGGCAATTCGAAATAGCGTCTCGAAGTGCGCGCGTTGCAAAGCGTAAACTGGCGGAATAGCCCACAGTCCTCAGCGGCTTTCGTCATGTCTCCCATCGAACTTTTCACATGTCAGTGTGATGAGCCTGTGAGACGTGTCTTGTGACAGGAAAAGTTAAAACACCAACTGTATGACCACATGTAGTCTATCAAGCTCACCGAGGCTGCACTGTTCGCTCGGCGTGAACCTTGCATGCGTGGCTTGACCGCTGCCTGGCTGTCCTGGCGTGTGAAATGCAAGATCGCCTTCCAACACATGATGGCACGAGAGTTCCCGCTTTGCCGATGTGAGAGCGGCCAGCGCTCCTCCCCGCGGTCGATTGGTGATGTCTGGTCCGCACATGGTTGTTAAGGATGGCGATGAGAATGAATGAGTCTGCGGTTTCGCCTGCATTTCATTTTAACCATTGCGGCTTTCGGCCTCTCAAATACAAAGACAGCAATGTTCTCAAGACATGAAGCGCGCGCTTATTTAGCGGATGCCAGAAATGCGCAAATCCGCTCACTTAGAAACGCCAGTGCGTTTCGGACTCACCCGGTCATGAGGTCAAAGTTCGAGTAATGTTGGAACTCACCCGGTCATGAGGTCAAAGTTCGAGTACAGTTAAACCCCGTTAAAACGATTCGCCACAAAACGATATCCTCAGTCTAACGATAAATTTGGGCCGATTTTACCGAAATCCCATTCAAATAACGATAAACCCCACCTGAACGATAACAATACGATTTTGCTCGAAAAATCACGTGATATCGTTATAGCGGGGTCATCGCGACACAATTTTTTTGGCCCATTCCACC
>SRQG01000437.1:0-21299 GCA_018360325.1 Claviceps aff. humidiphila group G2b
CAGAATGGACAGTGGAAATATCCCAAAACACATCTTACTAATCAGGGCAGTGGAAATATCCGAAATGGTCAGTGGAATTATCTAAAGTGGTCAGTGGAATTATCCCTACCCAAAAAAAAACAACTTTCATCAACAAAGTCCTACATACCTAACTCTCTTCCACCGTCCACCGTCCACAATCTCAGCTCAACATCCAAATCCATCGGAAGACTTCGCGTCGTCGAGCGTCTGCATTCTAAAGAGTGGTAAACCGCCATACCATCCGCGACTCTCTCCAACCGAAGCGAAGCGAGGCGAGTCCTCCGCCGCCCCGAAGCGCAGCGTAGGGCCGCTGGGGAAGTACTCGTTTATAGTCTACATAATAATTACGCTCCGTGATATCGTGTACTTTCAGCACATACATACATGTATCGCGACAGTCAGTGCGGTCACGTGAATCCTCGGGCAGCGGGACTCTTCAGCTTTACTATTCCATAGGCCCACCGACCCGACGCAGGAGGGGCCCTCCGGACTTCCCATTTTTGAAAACTGCCGGTACTTCTAGCTTTACGCCAATTTTGCAGCAGGACCTATGTACCCCTCATCATGCTGCGACGTGATTGGCTGCAACCCCCTGTCAGTGACCTGAAGCGAGCGTTATGACCGTTAAGGACCTCCCTCCCCTATGCCACGGGTTGAGCCAACGTTCGAACATCAACATCAACTTGCCGTCAAAATCATCACTAACGATTGAATTCTCATCAAAGTAATTCCTCAACTTCAACTTCATCATCATCATCATGTCTTTCAATCCCTCTTCTGAGCTTCACGCCAACACGCTCATTGTTCCCTACGGCACAGCCCTTGACGAGTATTGATGGAGGGCAAATCTAAGATTTGCCTCCCTCTGTGCAGTTTGTGTCAGGGTGTAAAGGGTCTGCACGGAGTGAAGGTATGCTCAAGAGTCTGCCAGATAGTATTGGACTACAAGCTAGGGGTTCTGATGGTGACGGTTTCGATCTCTGGCCTCTCACCAAACTATGTGAGCGGCCATCGCTAGATATCCTTTCCGTGTGCACATGCTTCTGCGCACATCACAGTTTGATACTTTTGACGCTTTTTGCCTTCCTACAGCAATGGGCCCTCCAGAAAGGAATGGCCTGTTGTCAAGGACGCAGTGAGCAATTATCGCATGATTGACGGGCATCTCTCCGCAACGTACGTCAGGATTCGTAGTGATCGTGGCTCTCAAACCATCTCAATCTACGAGCGTTCGTCGAAAACTTAGTACCCAATCATCGCGGCATTTGTGCTGTTTGGAATGAAGTAGAACAAGATGTTGCTGAACAACGGCAGTTGTACGGGGACGCGTCTGCAATGAGCAATTAATTTGAGGCACAGCATGGAGTATTTTTTGTATTTTTTTTGGATTGAAATTATGTGTTGTTTTGTGTCTGTGTGTTGCCGTTTCTGTTATAATGCCCAACGTGGTGTTGAGTGTGTGTAGATAGATAGCTAATGTAGTACCTTAGGTACGTATCTTAGGTACCAGGTACCTGTATGTTGCACGGTGGGAAGTACGAGTGGACACAAGAAGACTGCACGCCGTCATCAACTCGGGGCGTGATTGGCCCGTGCCCCGCACGCTCAGCGCAAACCCCGATGCCGTCCGAAACGACAGTCACCGATGGGCCGACTTGAACTCGACATCAAAGGGGGCTAGACGAAGCGTTAGCAAGCACGGGTTGATCAGTTTTCTTCTCCCGAAAACGACAAGTTCGCGCCACAATTGCGCTCGACTGGTCGAAATATTAAGCTCCCATCATATATCATATCGTACGTCCATCGTATGTCCCCTCCGGGTCCGACCTGCAGGAAATCCTCTTGGGAAGAGCGGTCCACCAACTACATTCATTACACGACGTCCTGCTAGCTCCTACACGAAACCCGACCCCAGAGGTGTCAAAGAGACAGCTCCCGCCTCATTCATCCATCTTTCGCGATTCCATACTCATTCGAGCCCTCGAGCCATCACAAAGGACTGACACACACGGCGTCAGATATTCGAAGCAAGAACGAGACTGAACACTGCAGCGAGTCAGCGACTACGAGGAAAACATTTGATAGAAGTCCCGACAGCAGGTATCAGGTGGTGCAATCGGAGAAGTTCAGGGCGGTCAAATGACTTCTTGATTAGCGTTGGTGCATGACTACCGGCCAGCCTTCCCAATTCGCCCCCTCCATACAGGAAGACGGACGCATTTCATCACCAATTTGACTTCGACTACCTGCAAATCTGCACTCCGAGACTGGCAACATCTTCTTCTGGTATTTTCTTCTACTGGCTCCTCTTCTTTGGACCTAAACGGCGACGGGGCAATTGCCTTAGAGCCCGATGCTGCTGCAAATGGAGGGCTTTTACTCGTCTAACGCGATGACACCCCATGAAGCACGGCGCCAGCTTTCCCGGCAGCGTGAGGCCCGACAGCAGCAGCATGCTCAACAGTCAACAAGGAATGCTATGAGTTTGATGGGCCCTACAGTGGTGTCAGATTCGCAGATCGCCCTGCAACCACCTTCCGCCGCCATGTCACAGATGGTGTCTAGTCAGCCGATGATGCCAGGAGATTCGCTGGACGATATCATCCGAAACAACCAAAGCGAGATTCATCGCCGGAACAGCATGCCAAAAGTATATGGAAGCCCTGCAATAGGCCCCCAGAGCCCAAGACGCTCTAGTGGTGCGTCGGGAGATGCCATGACTTTTGGCGCCGGCCACACTGAACTAGGGACTTTTCAGTTTGAGCAGCAAGTTGGGCCTTCATTTCCCGGCCTCGGCACAGACTTTGACATGTCGGATCAAATGCGCAGTTTTGTTGCCGATCACGCCGACTTTTCCGGGTTGCCATCAGATCTCATTGGCACCATGCACCCACCTGGTTTCGGGCATGTCGACATGAATAATTTGGCAAATGAAACCCTCGCACTGTTCCCAGTATCTCCGATACCCAGAGGCGGCGAGAATAATGATGGTACAATGAAAGGCAACTTTACATCAAGCCCAATATCTGGTCTTGATGCCCCGTTTTCAACGGAGCCTTCTGCCAGTACCACTCGTTCTGGCTCGCACTCAGTATCACGTTCCATGAACAGCCGCTCAGATAAATTGGTTCAGGTGCACACAACACAAATAGATGCAGTCAATCTAGCTTCACGTCGGGCCTCGGATGGACTGGCCGTCAATACTGGAGCCAATACATTTGGCCAGATTCTGCCGCCATCTTTATCGAGACATGTTTCTTCGTCCGAGTCGGTGGCAATCTCTCCACAACGCGTCACATCCTCTACTACCATCACTCGAGCAAGCTCGGCAACCGGACCCACCACCCCGACCACCGCCACAGTCCCCAGAGATAGCCAGGAGAATATGATATATTCCAAAAGCGGGTTCGATATGTTGAAAGCCCTCTGGCTAGTTGCGACCAGAAAGGATCCAAAAGTTAGTTTGGGAGCCGTTGACATGTCGTGTGCCTTTGTTGTTTGCGATGTGACAATGAATGACTGCCCGATTATCTACGTTTCAGATAATTTTCAAAATCTTACAGGCTACAGTCGCCACGACATTGTCGGCCAGAACTGCCGCTTTCTGCAATCGCCAGATGGCAAAGTAGAAGCAGGCTCAAAGCGAGAATTTGTTGACGAAGGTGCCGTGTACAATCTTAAAACGATGATTCAGGAAGGTCGCGAAGTTCAGCAAAGTCTGATAAATTATCGAAAAGGCGGAAAGCCGTTTCTCAACTTGCTTACTATGATACCGATACCTTGGGATACAGAGGAAATTCGCTACTTTATCGGCTTCCAGATTGACTTGGTCGAGTGTCCAGACGCAATTTCAAGCCAAGACAGAGGTGGCATGAAGATCAACTATAAGCATAGCGACATTGGGCAGTATATCTGGCATCCGCCGCCTTCAAGCCAGTGGCAACCTGAAAACGGGCAAACTCTAGGTGTTGATGATGTCTCCACACTTTTGCAGCAATTCAACCCCAAGGGCTTGGTCTCAGACTGGCACAAACAGTCGTGGGACAAAATGCTTCTAGAAAACACTGATGATGTTGTTCATGTTTTATCTTTGAAGGGTCTATTTCTATATTTGTCGCCGTCCTCTAAACGGGTCCTTGAATATGACACGGTGGATCTTGTTGGTAATTCTTTGTCCTCGGTCTGCCACCCATCTGACATCGTCCCCGTCACGAGGGAGTTAAAGGACGCGACTGCTGGCAATCAAGTCAATATCGTGTTCAGGATCAGACGCAAGCAAAGCGGCTACACTTGGTTCGAAAGTCATGGCTCCTTGTTCGTTGAACAAGGTAAAGGCAGGAAGTGCATAATTCTCGTCGGCCGAAAACGGCCAGTCTTTGCTCTTAATCGCAAAAGTCTCGAAGCCAACGGAGGTATTGGCGACAGTGAGCTTTGGACAAAGTTGTCGACGTCTGGCATGTTCTTATTCGTCTCATCGAACGTTAGATCATTACTTGACTTGCAGCCCGAGTCACTACTCGGCACAAGTATTCAAGACCTCATGCGCAAGGAATCGCGTCCTGAGTTTGGACGCTCGATAGAGCAGGCTAGGAGAGGGAAAATAGTTACTTGCAAGCATGAAGTACAAAACCGCCGTGGGCAGGGCCTTCAGGCACAGACTACCTTGTATCCTGGAGATGCATCAGAAGGGCAGAAGCCCTCATTCCTTCTCGCGCAGACTAAGCTTCTCAAAGCTTCAACAAGGAGCATCGCTCCGGCATCTACTTCCGCAACAAATAAAGGAAGCTCTTCTACCCCCCGTTCAAGTACAGCTGCTTCCGCGAATGCCGGAAGTGGTCATATGTCACATCCGCAACCTGTTGGTGATGCCCTAGTACCAGGAACGCAGGACGCCGCACTTGCAGCTCAAGATAATATATTCGATGAATTGCGGACCACTAAATGCTCCAGTTGGCAATTCGAGCTGAGGCAAATGGAAAAGGTGAACAGAATTCTTGCTGAAGAGCTGGGGGGCCTGCTGTCAAATAAAAAGAAGAGGAAGCGCAGAAAAGGTGTTGGTAATATGGTAAGAGATTGTGCAAACTGCCACACACGTAATACGCCAGAATGGAGACGTGGCCCAAGTGGTCAGAGAGACCTCTGTAACAGCTGCGGATTGCGTTGGGCAAAGCAGGTATGCGATACTTGGTGACGATGGCTCTGGATCTGTTGCTAACACAGGGGTAGACTGGCCGTGTCTCGCCTCGCAACTCTTCACGAGGCGGCAATTATGGCAATGGCGACAGCCTAAGCAAAGTTTCCGCTTCTCCCAATTACTCGTCTTCGCTACACAAGCAAATTTCTTTGGAAACGCCAAATTCAAGAGCAGCCAACTCTGCTCAGCCTGACGCATCTGGCGTTGAGCAAGACGATGCGACGCCTAATGAACCCTCGACAGGCAACGGACAGGCATACAACATGGCTCTCAAATCCAGTATAGCAATGCCGCCACCAAGTCAGCCTTTATTGTCTGGTGGCATTGCAGGCACGGGCATGGCATCAATAAGGGAAGAGCGCGAAACAAGCCAACCCTAAAATTAAGTCTAGCTGTTTGATTAGATAAACCAGCTTAAGTCCGAGTCTGGAGTTTGCCTCACGAGGTACATTTGCCGTTATTAGGGCGTCTCGGTCTTCGCAAAGAGACCGCCCAGCTTAGTGCCTGGCAAACAAGGGCGATCAAAAGCAGGCATGGCGGAAAAGATTTCTTTACTGTGCCTCCTTATCTTTCTTTTACTCACAAGACCGGGTCAGGTGACCCCCCTTTTGCTCATGTTGGTACTGCCTCGATGGTGATGACGCCACGCGTCAAAGAACCTCTTGACGGTGATCTGCTGAGCTACACTGTGGCCGCGCGCGGTTTTCTAGGCGATTCTACAATGACCAAACCACGAAAACGAAGTGTATAACCTAACTTGAGGTATGATGAATCAGGACAGAGGCAAAACGACCACGTCTGATGTTTGTGTGTGCTAGTTTCGAAATCGTTGAACGCTTGATTAGAGTCATCGAGATACCTATTGGCGCTTCTATATATTTGAAACGAGATGGGCGGCCCTATGAGAGGTCAATTTCGGCGTTGAACTGCACAAAAGCTAACGTCATTTATGCGACACGATGTGATATGACTCTGCTTGCTAATTTACACTACGAAACCCTCACGTCCATGTGGCGAATGGCAAGCGGGAACTAAAGATCACATATATGTGTATTGCTTTGGACTTGTTCATACCATTGCCAATCATTATTTAAGCAAAGGCATAATCATAATTCTTCTAACACCAGTTTCAATTCCTATCTTGCTGTCGAAAATGTGACTTGAAAAAAAGCTGACAAATTTATCCTGTGCATGGTCTATAATTCATCCATCTGGTGCACCCGCTGTTCTGACTTCTTTGCTGACTCTGCGACTTGACTCAACTCATGATCGAATTTGCTTCGCGTCTCTCTCACCCGAGCGAGTCCTTTTTCTGCTTCGAGATCGGCAATTTCATCATCATAGGTCGTCCACTCGGGCACTTGCCGTCTGGCCCTGTCGAGTTTTGGTTCCTTGGTCAGCGGGTTGTTACAAAGGTCAATAGTATGCGCCTTTTTCAGACTGTCGTCGCTGCACCATGTCTCGCACCACAGCCATTCTTGGGGCAGACTGTGAATAGGAATTTGGAACTGCATATGGTTCGGCAAATCTTGGTCAAGATTGGACAAACTGCCCGGGTCGGCAGAAAGGGCATGATACTGTTGTCGGAGACGATCGCCGGCGGCCAGTTCCCGAAAACGTCGCAAGTCCACGACGTAGAGGGCGGATATGTGGTATGGCTTTCCGCGTAAGTAGTTGGCCCAGTACCCTTGCTTCCAGAATCGGAAGCCCTCCATCTCGACTCGAGAATCACACATGGGAGTGAATCCATATGGAGCGCCATGCAGATCCAGATTGACCAAGTTCATCATATCAGTACGGACGATCTGATCAGCATCGACAAAGATGACTTTATCGAGCGAAAGAGGAAACAAAACATCCAGAAAGAGAATCTTGTAGCCCCATATTTCCCGCTGCTTCTCCTTCTGTTGTCGCAGCCAATGGGGCCACTTATACGTTACCATCTCGTAAGTGAATCCATGTGCCTCCGCCAAGTGCGGGATAAATTGCTTGAAAGATGGCGAGAGGAATTGCTCTACGAACCAGAACTTCACAGTATGCTTTGTGTTGCGCATGACAGATAAGATCATGATGCTCAACATGCGCTCATATAAATGTCCACTGGCCACGGAGAAAATGTTGATGTCGGCATGCTTTGGCTCTGACAGACCCTGCTTGCCTTTCCCAAGTAACTTTTCAGCCAGCTTGAGTCCTTTTGTGAGCAAACTCGTGTCGACATCCTGTTCAAGATTCTCCAAAACATCATGCTCTTCCATGCCCAGATGACGCTTGAACCGGGGATAGACGGTTATGCCTTGAAAATCCATCAGAACTAGTTCCGTACCTTCGTCACCCAGCTCTGGCTCCCACCCGTGAGCGCCAATGCTCTCAATGCTGTATAAGTCACGGCTTCTTCCATCTTTCAGCTGGATATGGTAAAGACCAGGATTGGCTTTGAATTGAAAGAATCCCAAGTTCGCCATGATGATAGTATCAGTGATATCGGGTTGTGCCTCTGTCGCAAGAACAAGTTGTGCGCCACGTGGAGGAGAGCCCGTGCCCTCTCGGGAATGGCCTTCGATCAGTATGTGCTGAAGTTGGTATGTTGCCTCAACATCCGATCCCGCCATATCTAATCTGATATTGTCAAGGTCGTGAATCGATGACTTGGGTGCTACCAGCCAGGCTGGTGGGACGTCGAGGCCTGCTGTCATGAGCACGTTAGACGGTAGTCCTGCGAAAGTTGCTTGATTAGGTTTGAGGCTTCCATCTTTCTCAAACGTGGGCTTCGAATCTACAATGTATCGGTAGAAACGTTTGACGGGAAGTTCTTCAAGCTTTTCTTGGGGGTTCAAAATGATTTTGATGTAGACACCGTGCAATTTGGATACTGCTTGTAGAATCGGGGCCCATCTTTGCGCGATCTCGCTAGCTGGATCCAAATATCCTATAATATGTATGCTCGCTGCCTTCGGATCTCCCGCCTGTATGGCTGTATGGGTTGTATTCCAGACGTCATAAAGCGTAGATCGAGTTGATGGGGCGGAATCGAATATTCCCTCCGGTACAGCGGAGATAGTCGACAAAGCAACAATAGAGCTGAGCTTAGCCGCTGCGATGGGACCAGAAATTGCATCAGTCAGGCCCAGGTCTTCCGCTGCAGCGAAGACAGGAAGGATACGTTGTGTACGTTCAAAGGCTAGCAAGTCCTGAAAGTCCTCGGATGAGAAAGAGAACTCAGGCGCTATGGGGCCGATTACTCTTCCATTCAAAAAGATCCCTTGCGAGCCTGGCATGAGCTTTGCATCGCCGAGAACATTCGTCAAGCCTTGAGCGTAAACCCCAGATGCATCAAAGTTTGAGGCCTCCAGGACGATTGACTGCAAATCCTCGATAGAGAGCAAGTTTAGTAAATCGTTTTCCTTGCTCTTCAGGGCTGCTATTACTTGAGATGATACTGATAAATCGCCGTGTGTGTTGATGATATCAACACGGACTGCCGGATTACTCCTCTTAAAGGTCAGCGCTGATAATGTGAGGTCCAGACCAGCGGTTGAAGACATGTTCGCAAGCACGGTGATCGCGGCCCAGTCCTCTTTCGTTGCGTATTCATTGGCGTTGAGAACTGGAAGTGTCTCAAAGAATTCCTTATTATCCGTATACGTCTTTCCAACATTCAGCATCCGCAGAGATTTATTTTCACTCTGATAGATGTACGTATTCCGTCGCGGTCTTGCTTCGCTGAGAAACAATTCGTTTATTGAGCTATCATCGTCAAGAGTGCCAAGGTATACTCCTTGTTGTACCGTCTGAAGATCATCTCCTATGACGATGCTTATGCTTCGCATCCAGTTTTGATCGCGAGGAACGAGAACGCCGTTGACAAAAAGTGGGCGGACAAGAGTATCAGCCTGGAGTCTTGCTACCCACCTGCTGCTAAGTTCAAGTTGCTCGTCAATTTCTACGCCTCTCGTTTCCCCATTAGCTGACACGGATGGGCTGTCGGAAAAAACTGGCCGGCCATTAGTGACAGATAGGAGAAGTGATTCATCGAAAACTCCGCCTTTCAACCCCAATTGCTCGATGTATGAGATCAAAGTTCCGATGCCATAGTTTTTCATGAGAGAATACGCCGCCTTTGCCTGACTTGCCGCGTCACTCGTGGTTTGCAATGGCACAAATCCAAATCTGATAGGGATGCCTCGATTCACTAGGCCAATAATTTGGCTCATAAAATGGAGGTCTTCGGTATTTGACAGATCAGCGGTAAAAACCATGTTGAAGACATTCAGCCTGACAGGTGGGATTTGGCCGGGGTAGGTTCTTTGAAGTAGCTGATAACCGCTGTTAACAACTGTCTGATACGCCGTTCCGCGTCAAGAAGAGAAGACATACTGAGGATAGAGTCTTAGGGTATGAATCGTATGTATCGTCCTGCTCCAGGTTATTGAACCACAATATCACTTGTCCATTTTCTGACCGATCCGTCCAATCGTACCTCAGCGATTCCTCCTCACCATGTACGGACGACACGGCTTGATGGCTGAGTAGAGCGATTGCATCAGCCCCATTTATCCCAAGTTCGCGAATTCCGTTGACTAGGCTGCGCTCTCGTCTCAGAACATCTACAAGGGTGAATGGGTCAATTTGCCGGTCTGTGAGCTGAGCACCATTCACCCAGAGACAATTCACACCGTTGCGCACCATCCGTGCCTTGATTCGCTTATATTCTCCAGCGAAAGAGCTTGAAATGTTATGTGAGGATATGTGCCGGGCATGCTTAGGGAAGTCCTGTGAGAGCTTAACGAGCTCGTCGAAAGGGTTTTCACTTTGCTGTACATATGAGGCCGCTCTTATACCCACCGAACGAAGCTCCGTCTTAGAAAGAGTCTGGAAGTTCATTGAACCTTGATCTTCATCTTCCAATATTGTGTTGAGTTTCAGTGGCTTCTGGTCGACGTCTTGAACCGTGCGACGATCATCAATGACAATATAGTCAGTGTTCTTCAGAGCAAGTTGAACGCCGTAGCCACCAATCTGCAATGGTCGATCGAGTCTTGCATTATCATGTCGATAGCGAAGCCTGTAGTTCAGAGCCAAGGTACGCGCGGCTTTGGATAATTTCCGGTGATAATTTGCAAATTTGGATGATGTCGGATCTGCAAAAAGAATAGCTTCTCTACCTATACCAATCGTTCGGTCAAAGGGTAGTGTCTTTACGACGCTGCCTCTATTGTTAGCAGCAGATCTACCCAGGATTAACATATGTACAACGTACGCGGAGAACAGCTCATCTCTGACGATGATATCGAGATCTGGTGTGCAGTATTGCTTCCGGTCAAACAGAACCCAGACCTCACAATTGCGGTGCTCCACAAACGGCTCTATCGCAGTCCTGTAATATTGATAGTGTGCTTCGATTCTAGGTGCTGCTGAGCGCAGAGAGAGTGCAAGGTTGAAGGTGGAGAGAGCATCGGGGTCTTGAATGTGCCCATCATTGCGAAGGACTCCAAGAAACTGGTCATATAATTCAGAATCTGACGAGGCTTCACTGAAATAGCCACTCGCAACACGGTCTAAGATCGGAAAGTAAGATGACGCATTTTCTCCTGCGGCTGTCTCACTTTGATCTATCAGCTAGTGAAAACCGCATTATCATGGAGGGGACAGTATACAAACATGAGCTCCAACAAGTACGGCCCGGCATTGAATGCAGCAGTCATACCAACTCTTACAGCGGGGACAGCTACCACTACTCGTGCAACGAGCGCCAGCCAAAGGAGAAATGGCCATTGCTCAAGGTTCAGGAACATTGTCGATGATACATCGAAGAGCGAGATAATTACCTCGGTAGGTAAGTAGTGATCACAAGAGCCACTCGCAGGTCCCCTATCAAGGCATGAAATGTCGTTTCGTGGGAGTAGAATCGCGCTTGGCGGACACGCGATTATGTATATCCAGACTTAACTGGTGATTGCTCAAGAAAGAATTGGCTGGGGGTAGGTAGGCATTTCCAAATTGTAGCAGTGATTCACTACTCCGCAGGTACTTACATACCTACCTACTTACCTGTTACAGCATGTATAATGTGAGGTTATTTTGCCGAAGGGGTTGCAGACAACATAAAAAGTGGGCCTAATCTCATCTACAGGATAAGGTACCTACCTAGGTACCTAATAGAGTGCTCTATGGAGTATACTACGTACATACACGGTACACGTAACACCAGTAGATTGCATTCATTGGTGCAATTGGCAGAATCAGGTGCTCTAGTGACAAAGGCAGCGGTGCGATGAGCTTGGGGTAACGGAACAATTATTAGTGCGGCCTAAAAGGCTGTTCTTGCCCACCCACAATGACACGATACTCAATTGCTCTGCTCGTAGGCCCGCTGTTCACGGGGGTTGTTCATTCAACTCTGTCTACGCTGTTTCGCCAGCCAACAAATGATATTTCCTGCGGCCGAGAAATCCAATTAACCCATTATATCGAACCCAGTCTCTCATTCAATACCTTGTGTCAAACTGAGCCTCTGTCCAAACTACGCGCGAAGCTGCGGCTTCCTGCACTCTTAGCACGATGCAATCCTCCCCAGGCATGCTAACTAAGGTACTACTTATGTCACTCGTCGCTCTCAATTAATGTTCTGACAGTAGGGCAGTTCGAGTCGAAGTCAAGCAGGGCAAAAGGCATTGCCTTTCACCCCAAAAGGTAGATATTGGCAGCCTTCCGTACGAGAATACTCTCAAGCTAATGAGCTATGACAGACCATGGATTCTCGTGGCACTTCATTCGTCAACAATCCAGTTATGGGACTACAGAATGGGCACCCTCATCGACCGCTTCGAAGAACACGATGGGCCTGTCCGAGGTGTCGACTTTCACAAAACTCAGCCCCTCTTTGTGTCGGGCGGCGACGACTACAAAATCAAAGTTTGGTCATATCAAACGCGCCGTTGTTTATTTACTTTGAACGGGCATCTTGACTATGTTCGCACCGTGTTTTTCCATCATGAGCTGCCATGGATATTGTCCTCATCGGACGATCAAACCATACGTATCTGGAACTGGCAGAACCGCTCTTTGAGTATGTGATGCGTAGTAAAAAAACACTTCAACACAGTAAACTCTGCTGACGACGAGCTCTAGTCTGCACAATGACTGGCCACAACCACTATGCCATGTGTGCCCAGTTTCACCCCAAAGAAGATCTCGTTGTGTCTGCGTCGCTCGATCAGTCCGTACGCGTCTGGGACATCTCTGGCCTTCGAAAGAAACACTCTGCTCCGACGTCGATGAGTTTCGAAGATCAGATGGCTCGAGCCAACCAAAATCAAGCCGATATGTTTGGCAACACCGATGCGGTAGTTAAATTTGTCCTAGAAGGGCACGATAGGGGTGTCAATTGGGTGGCATTTCATCCGACTATGCCACTCATCGTGTCTGCCGGCGACGACAGACTTATCAAGCTCTGGCGCATGAGCGAGACCAAAGCTTGGGAGGTCGACACCTGCAGAGGTCATTTTCATAATGCATCGGGCTGTCTGTTTCACCCGCATCAAGACTTGATCTTGTCGGCGGGTGAGGATAAAACGATACGAGTTTGGGACCTCAATAAACGCACCGCTGTTCAGTCCTTTAAACGAGAAAACGATCGATTTTGGGTCATAGCCGCGCATCCTGAAATCAACCTCTTCGCTGCAGGCCATGATAACGGAGTTATGGTATTCAAGCTGGAACGTGAACGACCAGCTTCGGCAACGCACCAGAATCATCTTTTCTATATAACAAAGGAAAAGCAAATCAAATCTTACGATTTTCAGCAGAACTTCGAAAGCCCAACTCTCCTGTCTCTCAAGAAATTGGGCAGTCCGTGGGTAACTCCCCGCACGTTGTCGTACAATCCTGCTGAGAGATCGGTTCTCGTTACCACCCCTAGTGACGGAGGGTCCTACGAACTAGTCACTATACCCAAGGATGGCTCCGGAGCTGTTGAACCAACCGAATCGAAAAGAGGTTCTGGAAACTCAGCTATCTTTGTCGCAAGAAATCGCTTTGCCGTCTTGAACGTTTCCACCCAGACGATAGATATTAAGGATCTCTCCAACAACATCACTCGATCATTTAAGCCACCCGCTGGAACCAGTGACATCTATTTTGGCGGTGCTGGTAATCTGCTCATCATTACGCCAAGTGTGATTCATCTGTACGACATTCAGCAAAAGAAAAGCACTGCCGAATTGGCCGTCAGCGGAGTCAAGTACGTCGTATGGTCTGTTGACGGCCTCTATGCTGCCCTTCTTAGCAAGCACAATGTTACGATCATCACCAAGGCTCTTGAGCAAGTCAGTACTCTGCATGAGACAATTCGAATCAAAAGCGCGACATGGGATGACGCCGGAGTTCTTCTCTATTCAACTTTGAATCACGTCAAGTATACTTTACTGAACGGCGATAACGGCATAGTCCGAACTCTCGACCAAACTGTTTACTTGGTCCGAGTCAAAGGCCGCAATGTTTATTGTCTGGATCGTGCGGCCAAACCACGTATCCTACAGATTGATCCTACAGAGTATCGCTTCAAGCTTGCCTTGGTCAAGCGGAACTACGAGGAAATGCTGCATATCATTCGTACCTCCAGTCTTGTAGGACAGTCGATCATTTCATACCTCCAGAAGAAAGGGTATCCCGAGATTGCGCTACAATTCGTACAGGATCCAACGACGAGGTTTGATTTGGCGATTGAATGCGGCAACATCGATGTCGCGGTCGAGATGGCGAAGCAACTGGACAAACCAATTTTCTGGGGTCGACTGAGCTCCGAAGCCTTAGCCCATGGCAATCATCAGATTGTTGAGATGTGCTATCAAAAGCTTAAACAATTCGATAAATTATCGTTTCTGTACCTGGCTACGGGCGATCATTCGAAGCTAGCAAGGATGGCAAAAATTGCCGAGCACCGCGGAGACTTTAGTTCCCGATTCCACAATGCTCTGTACCTGGGGGAGGTTGAAGATCGCATCCAACTATTTAAAGAGATTGATCTCTGTGCGTTATGTGCTCCTTCAAACAAACAAAAAGTGCGATTGCCACTAACATCTCTTTTAGACCCTCTTGCTTACATGACTGCCAAGTCTCATGGACTTGACGATGAGTGCCAAGTCATCTTGGAAGCTACTGGCACAACAGAGGCTCAGCTGACTATACCTACATCAGGCCATCCGTTGACTATTTCTAAGCCAGTTGTCCCAACATTTAAAGCCAATTGGCCTAGCAAGGCAAGCTCTCAGACTTTCTTCGAGCAAGCTCTGCTTGGCCAAGTCGAAGGCTTGTCTCTGGAGGACGAATCGGCTGCGGCAATGAATCGGGACGAAGGTGTAGATGGCAAGAGCAACCTAGAACGGCACGGCAATTTGGCCGAAGACGATGATGAAGATGCCGCTGGTTGGGATCTGGGCGATGACGATGTACCGGGAATTGACAGCGGCTTTGTGAATGTGGACATCGCAGAAGCTGGTGGCGCTGGGACCAGTGAGACGGATCAATGGGCTCGCAACTCACCTCTAGCAGTTGACCATGTTGCAGGTGGTTCTTTTGAGTCTGCCATGCAGCTTCTGAACAGACAAGTTGGCGTGGTCAATTTCACACCACTGAAACCTCGATTCATGGAGGTCTATCGGTCTTGTAGAAGCTTCTCACCTGCTTCTTCTGGTCTTCCTGCCTTGATTAACCATGTTCGTCGAACTGTTGACGAAACCGACCCGCGCCAAGTTCTCCCCATTGTCTGCCGCGATCTTGAGCACCTGGTAACCCATGATCTACAGAAAGGATATGATTCAATGAAGGCGAATAAACTGGAGGATGGAATCAGGATTTTCAAGAGCATTCTGCATGCAATCTTGATCAACGCCGTCTCGAGTGAAGCAGAGGTGACCGAGGCGAGGAAGTTGATCACCTCAGCCAGCGAATACACCATAGCAATGGACATTGAGCTCGCCAGGCGAAGGCTCGGAGCTCCTGATGTCGTGGTACAAGATTCTGCTAAATTGAAGAGGAGCTTGGAACTTTCAGCGTATTTCACGATTCCGAAAATCGAAGTACCTCATCGTCAGTTGGCACTTCTAAGTGCGATGCAACTGGCTGTGAAAAACAAGAATTACAATTCAGCCTTGAGTTTCGCAAATCGAATTATTGCCAACGGGGGCTCTACGAAAATCATGGATAATGTAAGTTTCTTCAGGTTTCATCTCTTCGTCGTCCTCCACTTATTGCCCAAGCTCTACGAACTAACCCATGCTCTCCAACAGGCCAAGAAAATGAAGGCACAATGTGAACGAAACCCGAATGATTCCATAGATATCGAATTTGATCAATTCGCCGAATTCGATGTTTGTGCTGCTAGCCACACACCCATCTACAGTGGAAGCTCTTACGAAGAGTGCTCTTTTGATGGCTCCAAGTATCACTCCAAATACAAGGGAACTGTCTGTCGAGTATGCGAAGTGTGTGAAATTGGTAAGCATGGCAGCGGCTTGAAGTTATTCGCTTGAAAATGACTCAACACAATGCCTTGTGTGGCGAATTTCACATTGGGAAATGTAGATTGGGAAGGGGAGATGTCGATTGATGTCAGCGCTGCTGGCTAGCAGTGTAATTGGCCGTTGGCGACTAGTACTTTACATGCAGATAGAAAGTGGTAAAGAAATTTAATCTAAGAGCGGTGGCGCGAAGGGCAAATACAGTTACTCAATAAGGTAGTCGAGGCTTGCTCTGAGCATATTTTGCTCCTGCTTTGTAGCCATGTATTGTCTGATTACACCACCGAGAGCGGTTTAGAGGTTCGGGGAAACATGTCCAGTGTCTATGTGTACTCTCACTGCCGCACGCATTCCCAACGCCCCTATGCATACTTAACGACCCCACGTGTATCTAAACGATGGTCTCCAACTCACGAGCATATCCCAACGTATTTTGTATGATAAGTTGGCTATAGTCCTTGCTCTGATGCTGGCCCTCGCCCTCATCAGCTGTGTCGGGGAAGTATATGTGCCCATCGCGCACGCCCCAGCCTCTGTGTTTGGCAAACTGAACAACATCGCCTTCGGATTCGAGGAAGAGAAGACTCTTGGTCGAGCCGATTGGCAGGCTGGAATACGCACGCTCGCTACTGCTGGCGATTTCGGAGCGGATCTGGTTCTTCAGGATCTATCAGAGAGGCAGGTCAGCGATGGAGGAATGATCAACTTGAGCGGTTGGTTTCCCACACAAGAAAATCTCCGCGCTGAAATGTGGTGTAGTGAAATTAGAACCAGGCTCCTCTTCATCTCACCTCAGAAAAAACACCGTACTCATCGCACGGCACTTCGCTGCTCTTCATGGCCCTCCAAACACGGTCGTAGCTCCCTTCCATGAGCCACCTCTCCAATCGAATAGGATAGCCCAGATATCGATCGCCCTCGACATCACCGGCGTTCCCACACCCATCCCTGTTCGCCAAGCTCTCTAGTTCGGTGTGGAATTCGGCATAACGGCCCTGCGTGAGGAGAAGGAGAAGGCTCAGGCCGGTAACTTTGTTCCGCTCTTGCACGTTTGGTAGCAGAATCGAGGATGGCAGTTCGTAAAACGGCTGAAGTTGCTGCACGTAGCGGGTAAAGCCATCAGGATTGCGCGCTCGGATGGCGAAAAGCGCTCCCTGCTCGTACGTCTCGCGCGCGAAAGCAAGAAGCTGTGGCGAAGAGGTTGAGCTGGGAGTGAGGGCGTTCAGCTTGAGGAGGGCGAGCTTGGCCTTGGATAGCAGGGCGTTGGCTTCAGGGTAGCTCATGGAGGGGGAGTGCTTGAGCTGTGCGAGAATTTGGGACACATCGTGTTGGCTCATGGTGACGAGTTCTCTGTCCGGCCGCAACGGGAAAGGCAGGGGGATCAAATGGGATATTCAAGATAAGAATTATCGGATTCAGCTAGTAATGCCAATCGTCTGTTGCACAAAGAACGTTTCGTATGCTTTGTGGTTTCGAGTATTTTCGTCAGGTACGGTTGATTTGCTCAGTGTGGAAGGCTGTGAACCAGGTTGTGACGATGAGTTCGTACTTCGTACTTCGTATGTAACATATCAATATGTAGGTACCTAGGTACCTGTATGGAGTACGTAGTGTGGGTACTCCGTATGTACTCCGTACATAGGTACCTATGTACAAGTTACAATGCACATGTAAGTCATTAGGTAATCAATCTTGTCAAGTACCTAATGTACGGAGTATGTACGGAGTAGTGTGTGTACATTACTAGGTACATATATATGTGATTGTGTACCTATTGTCACGACCTGTACAGGCAGGGCGTGGCAACGCACTAGGTACATGTATAACCCCTGGAGGCTGGATCAAGCTGCAGACGTGCAACTTGGTCACTTGACCTTTTGGGCGGAACGGGTGGTTATGCGTTTCTCACACCTATCCCTTGGTGCTGCGTTGGGCGGAGGGCGCCTTGCCCTACCTAATAAGATACATACCTAGGTGTGTATCCTGATTACTGATTCCTATTATAAGTTATACCTACGGAGTACCATTTGGCCAAAGGCAGAACCGCGCAACGCATGCGGGAAAGAAGTGCGGCAGCCACGCCAACAAGCCGCTGTTGCTTTTAGCCGTTGGCAATACATGATCGTTTTGCCAAACTGACCACCCGGGGCGGCCTCCAAAGCTTGGACAAGGCAGAGTCTAGAGAGCGATGAATGCTGGCATATTTCTTTTGTTGTCTAGGTATGTATGTCACGGTGGTGTTGGCGGGCTGTGCGTTCTCGCGACCCCGATACGGCGATACAGTACCTTGTTAGCGTACCCCACCAGTTCCGTCATCCGTCCAACTTCCAAGTCAGCACAAGAAGCTGTCCAGTGTCAACAGTGAACAAGTTGAACAGGAACCATCCGGTAAGCAAATCAAAATTAAGCCTCTTGACGTGTGTGTGACTGATCCCGTTATTTAGGGCAGCCCATATATTAGGTACCTATGTACGGTACTACCTAGGTACCTAGGTATCTTTGTCTCCCAGACGTCTCCGCCCTGCTGCGTCTTTGCCCCGCCCTTGTGGTCGGCGGTCGCGACTCGCGCTGTCACGTACATAGGTAGGTAGGTAGGTACCTATAGGTATCTACATATATCCATCGAGTTGGTCAGGTCTACGAATACGGCGTATTGCCTCCTTTAAGTCATCTTGCCGCCTTACTTGGCGAGCGCCTAGCGGACGCTCTTGAGTTATCACGTTCGATCGTTGGTTTTTTGTTTGTTGTTCATTGCCTTTCCACATTCAGTACGCTTTCCTGGACTTGGGCCTGGTTGTTCGAGCCGTCAAGACGACACAATTCCGCCGTTGGACTAAGACAACCTCTTGGTTGTCTCCCTCAGCAAAGAGATGGCCTATCAGTCAGGTGCAACTTTCATCCCCGGGGGGGCCGACGACTTCTACATGCCAGAGGTCGTTGCCCCCTGCCCGCAAAGGTGTGTTGGACTTGTTGGCCTTTGTGTTGATTAGAGATACAGACGACGGGAAGACGGCCACGAACCACTTGGGAAGATGTAAAGCAACTACATACTGGTCAGGTGGTGCTCGATGCTAACAGTTCCTATGTTGTGCCAAAATCCAGAATCACCCCTCAAGTCCCCCAGAACATGCAAGATGATTTGCAACGTCTGGAGCTAGAGGCGAGACACGGCGACCGACAAGGCTCTGGTCCGGCGTCGTCGTATCATGTCCGACAATCCTCGAGCATCTCCAGCCCCCGGCGAGGCACCTACACCTGCAATGACTCGACGGCTCCGCCCGCCGATGATATTACATTATTCAAAGATTCAGACAATCGAGCGCTGAACTCGGACGACGTGGGGCGAGATGCGCCATTCTTTTCCCCCTTTCCAAGAGTTGCCGGTGACAACATCCCCCCCGCTGACGATGCCAAAGAAGAGATTCTGTGGAACGCCCGCAAGCATGTTCTACATTCGCAGAATGTCGACATGCAGATCAGCTGGGCTCGTGATGTGCTCATTTGGGCCGAAATCGCCATGGACGCTTCGGCACGGGAACATGCTGAGAAAGTCCGACCATCCACACCTCGCGTCGAACACGAGCTTCGGGTGGATGCGCTCAACATCATCGATCACCTGGCAGAGCAAGACCATCCAGATGCTTTGTATATACGCTCCAAGTGGCTGGAGTTTGGCAAGTTTGGACATCGCCTTGACAAACGGGACGCATTTCTTGGATACAAGCGGGCATCAGAATTGGGCAACACGAGATCTGAATACCGTATGGGCATGCTTTTCGAGCAGTCGAACGACATTTCCAAAGCCAAGGAACACTACTACAAAGGCATGAGTTTAAATGATTCGGCAGCCTCGTATCGCATGGGGATGATGAGCTTGCTCGGTCAACATGGCGAGCCAAAGGACTATGCTAGTGGATTGGAGCGCATTAGGTCTGCGGCAGACAGCTCCGATGAGGATGCGCCTCAAGGCGCCTACGTATATGGCATGCTGGTCGGCCGTGATCTGCCAGATATTACCATACCAGACGGCCTTTTAGCTAACAATCTGGACACGGCGAAGATGTACGTGGAGAAAGCGGCATATCTGGGCTTCGCCAAGGCTCAGCTTAAAATGGGCCAGGCCCACGAGCTTTGCCAGCTCGGATGCGAATTCAATCCATCGTACTCACTCCATTATTATGGCCTGGCTGCCAAGCAAGGTCTTCCAGAAGCTGCTCTCGGCGTTAGTCGATGGTTTCTGTTTGGATACGAGGGCCTTTTTAAGAAGAACGAGGAGCTTGCCTTCAAGTACGCCCAAGAAGCTGCTGTTGCTAAGCTTCCCACTGGTGAATTCGCTATGGGGTATTACTATGAGATTGGCATTCACGTCAATCAGAACATACCGGAAGCACACAAGTGGTATCAACGGGCGGCCGGTCATGGCAATAAAGATGCGCTGGGTCGATTAGAGTCTTTGAGCCAACATCAAAGTCTTTCCAAGCAGGATCATGAAACGACGACCCTGACCAGAATCAAGTCACAATACGGCTCCCAGCGGGGCATGCGGCCCGAACGTTTCAAGCAGGCCCAGCCAAAATTGTCCACACTCGACGAGGGCCCATCATTACATGGAAATTCCATCAGTGATACCAAGTCTTCACCCTTGGCTCTGCAGCCGTTCAGCAGAGGCTCAACAGCAGCAGGCTCTCCTCGGGTATCTCCACAACCCTCTCCGGGTATCAAACCGGTAGCCGGTATCGAAAGGCCATCCGCTTATACTATTCGCCTCGACGGGACAGATCCACAAGCACTTGCACGGTCACATTCGGCGGCACCGTACCCAGACGAGGATCCTCGACCGGCACCTTTGTCCCTCAATCGTTCTCGATCAGCTGCGCCGTACCCAGATGATGATGGCCATCCGTCGGCCGAGATGGGATCTTTCAATGCAGGATTGAAGCCATGGCAGAAGACGCCGCATGCGGACCGGCCAGTACCATCAAGCGGGTTTGGCATCCAAGCACAATCGCCGAGCGGGGTGCATCATTTGCCACAGTCGCATTCAACGGGAAGTCTGCAGCCTCCGGCACAAGCAGGCCAATATTCACGAGGCCGCATCGCTTCTACTGGGAGGGATTCTCAAATACCTGCCGGTCCAGGATACAACTACGGTTACTCAAGCCCGGGCTTTCCCACAAGTAGCCATAGAAGACCTTGCATGAGCCCCCAACAAAGCCATCCCGGTGCTAACATGGCGGCTTCGAACAAACCACCAAAGCAACCTGCTCAGAATCACGAAAGGTTTCCAAGAGTGCCCGTCGCGGCCGAGCGTCCCGAACGGCTCAGCTCCTTGTCAACGCCGCAAACTAATACATCTAACCAACCCCGGCCGACCGCCGCGGGAGCCGCCAGAATTGGAAGCGTCCCGGCCGGAACACCTGTCCAGCAGCGGCCCTCCGAGTCGACAAAACCACCTGCAGCAGCGCCCGCCAAACCCAGCAAGGGGCCCGCTACCTTTGAAGACATGGGTATCCCGCGTGGCAAACAAGAAGGCGACTGTGTACGTAATGGGGGGGGGGGGGGGGGGG
>SRQG01000438.1:0-21200 GCA_018360325.1 Claviceps aff. humidiphila group G2b
CCCCCCCCCCCCTTTTTTTTTTTTTTACAGTAAATGGAAAGACAACGGATTCTTTATTCATGAGGATTGAACAAAGGAAGGGACGCCCGCTAACGAGATGGGTTGTCTTTTCTTCGGCCGCTTGTTGGAGCACAGCTCACTCCCCTATTGGCATTACTCCTCGTGCACGATCTGCTCCTCGCAAAGGGCGGCATCGCACTGCCGCAGAGCCACGGGCTGAGAAGCAGCATTGATCGGCACAAGGCCCGTCTGAGCTCCGAGTTTACGCGCGCGCGGCTCCGGCGCAAGGCTCCCTCCGTGGAGGCCCTACGAGGACAGGTTCATCAGGCGACGGCCGGCGAAGAGGCCTCGTATCCACGGTGGGTGCGTGTTAATGCGCTGTTGAGCACGGTGGAGGAGCAGCTTACGACGACGTTTCGCGCGTATCAGAAGGTAGACACGATTCGGGAGGTTGTAGCTTCTGCGACTGCGACTGCCGGGGACGATCGCAGGAGGGTATTCCTAGATCCGCATGTTCCCAACCTGCTAGCCATTACACCAGGAAGCGATCTCAGCAAAACAGAGGCGTATACATCTGGCAAGATCATTCTTCAGGACAAGGCATCCTGCTTCCCGGCGTACCTGCTTGATCCACGCCCTCAAGACGGGGACGTTGTGGACGCGTGCGCTGCGCCGGGGAATAAGACGACGCATCTGGCTAGTATTCTTCACGGCCATTCTCTCTCGAACGGTGATTGCGCACCATCCAAAGAACAACAGTCCACGATCTTTGCGTTTGAAAAAGATACGCGCAGAGCGCAGACATTGCAGAAGATGGTCCGCATCGCAGGCGCCAAGGACATGATACGCATAGCAGCCGGGCAGGATTTCCTGCAAGTCAATGTTCAAGACGCGGTATACAAAAACGTGAGCGCCCTGCTCCTCGATCCTAGTTGTTCAGGAAGCGGCATCGTGGGCCGGGACTCGATGCCGCCGCTTCACCTACCTGAGTTTCCAACATCCTCCTCCTTCTCCTCATCATCATCATCACCATCATCATCGTCAGCGCAGCAGAAGAAGAAGAAGCCCCCACGAGAAGACCCCTCCAACCAGCGCAAACGAAAACTCGACCAAGTCGCAGATACCCAGTCCCCAAACCGGACCCTCCTCCGCGACGACGACGGCAACGAAACGGTCCTCGACTCCGAAAAAGACCTCCACGAGCGCCTCCAAGCATTATCTTCTTTTCAACTCACTCTCCTTCTGCACGCGTTTCGCTTCCCGTCTGCCACAAAGGTGACCTACTCGACATGTTCGGTCCACCGCCAAGAAAACGAGCACGTTGTTATGAAGGCGCTGCAATCTGGTGTTGCCCGCGCGAGGGGCTGGCGCATCCTCAGGAGAGAGGACCAGGTAGCTGGGATGAAGGCCTGGCCGGTGCGTGGCCTAGTCGATGCGTGTGAGGGGGATGAGGGCGTCGCGGAGGGGTGTATCCGGACGTACAAGGACGATGGGCACGGCGTGATGGGGTTTTTTGTTGCGGCGTTTGTGCGGGATGCCGCGGATGGGGCTGGCGGTGGTGGGAGTGGTATTGTCGTCGGGGAAAAGGGTCCTTGTGGGCTGGGCGAAGATGGGGGCGGTGCAGACGGCGACGCGCGTGACGATGCAAGTCATGATGTTGGTGTTGGTGTTGGTGATGGCGATGGTGATGGCGATGGCGATGGCGGCGATGTGGGGGGCGACGACGGTGAAGGTGCTGGAAGCGATTGGAGCGGCTTTGAGGACTGAATAATGTGATTATGTGATATGTACATACATATAATACCGGCATGTAATACCGGCATGTAATTACATAAACCGAAAAAAAAGTCGAGATAATACAAGTCTACAGATGCCGCCGGCACTAATGTACCTAGCGCAAGGGGTTACAGCACGGAGCGGGGGATCCGACCCTCTTATTAGTCTCGGCCGAATGGCGGGACCCAAAGCAACGCGTTCAAACTTCTCAAGTTCTGGCAAAGCCAAGTTGGTTCCGCGATGTCTCGCGCGCTGGATGTATGTATGTATGTATGTACTTGCGTCGGCAGTGTCCATTGGATGAGGCTTAGTATGCCTAGCCAGCACGTGTACGCTATGTATGCGTCCATAATGCGTTTTTCATGCCTTCGTTATCGGTACCTACCTGGTAGTCCCGTTGTCTCGTCATCCGCCCTTCATAATGTTTGCCTTCCCGCGGCCCGCCCCCGGGCAACTCCTCTTTCTTGGCGCATTTACATACCCTCGTTTTCCCTGGCGTTGTCCAAGCGCTGCGCCTTTCTGGTCTGGGATTTCATCTCGAATTCCAAAAAAAGGAGACATCTCGTTGAGGTTGCAATAGTGTTTTTTGTTGTTGTGTTGACGCTTCTTCTTCTTATTTTTATCAACGGAAACCTTTTTGCACCCCTTCAAAAGCTTTGTTTCTGGTGCCACACTGCCTGCCCGGTTTCATCCTCATCCGCACATTAAGTAGCTGGTATAATGTAAGTTTTTTTGGCCGTTTTCTATTCTGTCCTGGAATGAGCCCAAATTTGATACACCGTTCCGCTTCGGTTGACTGATGGCCAATTTTCGTCTCGTCAGCTTCGGTCAGACACGTCACACCGCCGCTCTTTGAGCTTGTTGCTGCTCCATGATCTGGGCGGTCTCTGCATAGCTGGATCCTTCTCTCAGCGCGCAGAAAACCCCTATCTGCCCATGGCGTCAGACACACTCCCTCGCCGAGATGTCGAAGCTCTCAGCCCAACCGGCAAGCCATCGAAACCCTCGCACTGGAGTATTTTACTCGATCAGGCCGGCGTAGACGACGAGGTCCTCCACCACAAATACGCCGGACACGGAACCCCAGAGGCGCCCTTCCTCGTGGACTTTCTTCCCGACGACGCTCGAAATCCAATGACGTTCCCCCCGCCATACAAATGGCTAGTCACAATCACCACGGCCGTCTCCGCCCTCGCCGTCGCCTTCGCCAGCTCGGCGTACTCATCGAGTGTATCCCAAGTAGAAAACGAGTTCCACGTTTCCCACGAGGTGGCCATCCTGGGTATATCCCTATTCGTGCTGGGCTTTGCCGTCGGTCCGCTCTTCTGGGCCCCATTCTCTGAACTATACGGCCGGCAGAAGCTCTTCTTCATCACCTACCTGGCTCTGACAGCGTTTAATGCCGCGAGTGCTTCTGCGCCCAACGCGACGGCGCTGATTGTGCTGCGGTTCATGGCGGGAGCATGGGGTTCGTCGCCGTTGACGAATGCGGGTGGTGTTGTTGCTGATCTTTTCACGGCACGGCAACGGGGGATGGCTAATTGTGCGTTTGCGCTGGCACCCTTTTTGGGTCCAACACTAGGTGTGTATATGCCATCCAGAATATCATCCTCTTCTCTTATCTTTCGTCTCTTTTTCTTCTGCTCCCGTTTCGTCAGACGGAAACTGACGATACCTGTTTCCTCCACAGGGCCCATCGTGGGTGGCTTTGTGGCCGAGGCTGAGGGTTGGAGATGGGTCCTGCGTCTGACAGCCATCTTCACGGGCACCATGTGCATCATCCAGGCCCTCGTTGTGCCCGAGACATATGCCCCCGTGTTATTGCGCAAGCGAGCCGAGGTGCTATCGAGGCAAACCGGCAAGAGCTACAGGTCCAGAATCGACGCAGCATTGCCTCGAGCCACAATCATGAGCCGACTCCGACTGAACCTCTCGCGACCCTGGATTCTGCTGTTCAAGGAGCCCATTGTCTTCATGACGGCCATATACTTGGCCATCATCTATGGAGTCCTGTACATGTGCTTCGCCGCGTTCCCCATCGTCTTCCAAGCCCCCTATCCACAGGGTTGGGGCTGGAGCCTTGGCATCGGAGGACTTTCATTCGTGGGCATCACGGCAGGCGTGATGATTGCCATCTTTGGAACCATTGTTGACAATGCCCGGTATGCGCGTACGGCGGCCAAGCACGGCGGAGTAGCGCCACCGGAGAGTAGGCTTCCTCCAGCAATCCTAGGCGCGGTGCTTCTCCCGGTTGGGCTCTTCTGGTTTGCGTGGACGAATGGCACCAATATGCATTGGGCTGTGCCGATAACTGGATCAGGCGTGTTTGGGGCCGGGCTTGTCCTGGTGTTTTTGCCACTGACAAATTATCTGGTTGATTCTTGTAAGTTGCAGAAGTGGCTGCCCCCCTGAATCCAACGGTTCGATTTCTTGCACGGCACAGGCCGGAGCCATGATCAAGTACTAAGTTTCCTCTTCTTCAAGACGTCATCTATGCGGCGTCTGTGCTTGCGGCGAGTGCGGTGGTTCGATCGTTGTTCGGGGCCGCGTTTCCACTGTTCACAGGCTACATGTACCGAGATCTCGGGCTTCACTGGGCCAGTTCGGTTCCTGCCTTTCTGTCGTTAGTGTGTCTGCCATTTCCACTACTCTTCTATAAGTATGGTCAACGAATCCGCAGCAAGTGTCACTATTCGGCGGAAGCTGCGGCTGTGCTCGCGCAGATGATGGCACATCACCATCCGCCAGAGGGGCCCATGGTGGCCAAGGATGAGGCAATAGAAGTGGGGGTTAATCGAATGGACACGCAGGACACGCAGGACTTGCAGGACTTGCAGGTTCCGCCAGTCAGTCAATTGAAGTGAGATTCACAACGAGAAAAGAAAGCCTCTCTTGTTGCACTTCTACCAAACAGGGGCGGTAAAGACTCTGTTGGCATTAGGGCGCATTATTGTACGAGGTACAGGCTTGTACGAGGGCGAATGGATGCCGAAAGAAGGCGCACTATGTAGCACATGTAATATGCTGTGGACTGAAGAAGACGATGGAGGCCTGTTGTGCCCCGTACGGTGTAACAATTTAACAAAGACGCAATGTTACAGATCATGCATGAATCATGATGCCGTACAGTGCGCATCCTGGCGGGATTAACGCGGGCTCACCTTGCTTGCCCTTGCAACTTGCCACCTTGGGTCCAGGGTTACGGTACATGCTACATACCTACCTATGTACAGGGTGCCCCGCGCGCCGCGCTCGTCGAAATCGCGACAACGCGTAAATTATTTTATTCGTGGGCCTTTCGCGCACATCTTCCGTCCGTCCAGCCCATTCATCCTTTACGCTAGCCATTAGGTACCTCGCAGCAGCTGTTTTAACTTTTCTCACCAAGACTGTCGACTTCCCTTTAACATTAGCTCTCCCTGCTGATACGCCTCACCACCAGCCTTATTTCGCCAAAAGCTTCTCCAGCCAGTCTGCGCCCTCCCATGCGCGGCGAACATGGCGCCCTTGACCACGACACCCGAGAGTCTGAGCTCGTCTACAGCATCCTTCTACACAGCCTGTGATTCCACCATGGAGCGCTCAACGACGGCAAGCAGTCGATCGCAGACCTTGCCATGTCCCTACCGCGCCGCGCGGCAACTACACCACGAACTCGCAGCCCACTGCCAAATTTTCTTGGAAGAACAGCTCTGTACGTCCTCCAACCTCCGTTGCTCCGGCTGTTGACAAGCCGTTATTCAAAGCCTTCACTAATCGCTGGTCTACAGACACGAGCGCCATTCATCTGTTAAATAGCATTCTTGCATCAGGCGTATCGCGCCGATCACCGCCCACGAAGCCTGCCCTGATACCGCCACCACGCCACCTGGCCCTCCTCAACACGCTCATCGTGCATCCCATACACACCACGCGCGCTGAGACGCCGGATCTCTTACAGGTGTCGGCTCTCGCGCTCGATTATTTACGAAACATACTGACCGTGGTTGGACCCATTAACGCTGGGTTCCGCGCCGCCTTCCAGTACCACGCCCCGTCACGATGGACTCGTCGGTCAGGGTACACAAGCGACAGCGACATGTCAGACGGGGACTCGAGCCACGATTACGACAGTATCAAGGGCAAGATGGCTAATCAGAGTGGTTTATGGACCCGAGGCCAGGATCTATGGACGACAGTAGGCTGGGCCTTCAACACAAGTAGCCTGCATCCCCATCGCTGGCGATACTGGAAACTCTGGCTGGAATTCATGCTGGATGTCCTAGAAATGGACTGGGCAGAGAGGGAGCGCCTGGATAATGCATCCCACGAACCAGAAACAGGCCAAAGCGCCGAGCGCGCCTCCTCCACAGCAGCCAGAGCACAGTCCATGATCGCCATGCACGTCTGGCCAGACACAGATGGCCAAATGGCGCTCAAGAGAATCATGAAGGCCCTCTTCGCCGATGGCACCTCCATGTACGTGGCCTCCTTCCCCGAAGTCTTCGACAAGGAGACACGAGGCCCCAAGAAAGCCTGCGCAACAAACAAGCGAAAGCGCGACAGTGTCCTTGATTTAGAAAACGACAAGTTTGGCGACTACTTCGACGACGAGTGCTTCTCCTCGGGCATCTCGGAACCGCCCACGCCGCCGAAATTACGTACCGGTGGGCGCAACGCGGAAAACCCCGGGCCATGGCAGCAAACCGGGCTCGTCGAATCCGTGCATCTCCGCTTGCGCTTCTTCAAGCTCCTCTCCGCGGCGACGGACGACCTCGGCAAGCCAGGCGATCTCCTCCGGCTCTATGAGAATTTCTCCTTCTACATCAAGAGTCTCCCTCTGGAGCTCTTCGCGCTGTTTGTGTCCCAGCGAGAGAACCCGCTCGTGCCGGAAGTGCATGTCTCTATCCTCAAGCAGTTGTTTAGTTGCCTCCTCCCCAGCAGATACCAGGATCCGCAGAAAATTGACCCCGTTGCGCATGCACAGGGTTGTTTGACTACGGCGATGCTGCAGCACTGCTATGCGTGCCTCCCGGCTAACACTGTTGCCCTGGAAGATAATGCGAAGCTGAGTCTTGTGGTCGAGAGCGCTATGCAGCTGCTCTGGCTGAGCGATGTGCTGGAGTACTCGGAGGACTTTGAGGCGGCGTGTGATGAGGGCATGCGCGCGAGGGAGGCCAAGGCGAAGAAGAGGCGTTTGGGGAAGGGGCGTTCCGATGCGAGGGATGTGGTGGCGGAGGATGTTTTGGCGGGATCGCAGGAGAGGATTCGGGCGTTGCTTTGTGCGGCGCGGATTATGGCGGTGGACTGATGGGGTGTGTGATTGTGTGATGTTCTTGAGTTCTTGAGTGTTGGGATTTGGAACTTGATGCAGTGGGGAGCAAATCATATTTGTCACGAAGCAAAGCGGGCGTTTGGATTTGCACTTTATTCTCAAGATTCATGATGAGGGTCATGCTCCTTTTCTGTTCCATCATCTTATCTATATTTTACATTCTAATTTCTTTCCAATAAAATGAGCATTTCAGTAGTGGCTTACTGATGCGTGAGGTGTGGACGTTGCCTTTCTGTTGTTTTATTGTACATGTATGTACGCTGAGAAAAAACGCCATCATTCGTGTACACACTAAGTTGAGATGCCTGCATTCGAAATCAGTCTGGTAGATCATACACCATCTGATGCCAGTCATAGAGAACCCCTCCTCTTTTTCATCCTTCCGCTCTCCATGAGCTTGATTCATCCTCTTCACGGGAGAACACAACCCACGCATTAATCCAGCCAGCCAGAGCTCATCTCGAAAGCCGTCTGCGAAAAGAACGTTTGTGAATATTCCCCTTGCCAACGACTTGTATGCACACCGGCCGGAAACGTACGCGATCCAGGCATATCAAGGTGCGATATTGCCTACACGCAATCCATACTTGATGCAGACGACGTAGCGGCGTGGCGTGCCATCAACATCAGAGAGCCCTTCTTCCCTCCACCCACCCACAAGATATGTACACCTCATCACGACTTCGAAGAGGGATTCCACGCCGTCGGCTGCCACTTATCACCCACCTTCTGCGCCTTCTTCGCCTTCTCCCACGAATCATCCGCATTGTCGACATCCTTCGCGCTCTGCGCGCCTTCCGCACCACCAGCCCCCATCTGCTGCTGCGTCTCGCTCCCCACGTTTATCTCTGCCTTTGCTGCACCCGCGCCCAGAGTCGCCTGCGAAGGCTCATCGGCCCCCAGCAGCCGCGGCTTGGCTTCCCACCGTGCATCCGCGTCAGCGGCAAGTACCTTCATGCGTTCTTTGCGCAGGATATCGCCGTGCTGTTCGTCCAGGCTGGGAGGCGTGTTGCGCGCATATCGCAGCCATTGATGCCAGAGCGGTGAGACTTTTACTTGGCTGTTGTATGTTTTGGAGGGGTAGTTGACGATGCGGCGCATGCGGGTGTCGGCGGAGGTGAGTTTGAATTCCCAGTATGTGTTGCCTTGGAGATCGTAGCCTGTTTTGAAATGATGAGGTTAGTCTTTTAGGGGCTTCAAAGATTTCTTGTGCGGAGAATAGAGTCTCGGCAGGGAGGTACGGTGAAGGGATGGTGGACAGGAGAGAAGAGTGGCGGTACCGATGAAGAAGCGTTTGCGCCAGGGGAGGCGGAGGGTTTTCCAGCGGTAGTATGCGCGGGTGAGCGGGCCGAACGATGGGGCCATGGCTTGATGCTTTTTTTAATTTTTCTCTTTTGTTTGGTTTTCTTTACTTTTCGGTAGTGTCCGTTTCGAGGGGAGGTGTGGCAAGTTGTCGATGGTGATGATTGCGTCTGTTTTTTTTGGAGGTGACGTCGGGGTACTTGGTATAGGACATGGGTGCGCCACATTCTGGCATGGATTTGTACTCCTGCCCCCGTAACGTCGAAGGAAACGAGGCAGATTGGGCAGCGACCTGCCTTGGTGTGGCTTGTTCGCTGGATGGACGTTTACTGAGAACGTCGGCATGCAACAATGGAATGGTACACAGAGAGCATGTGGGCCTGTCTTGCAGATGCTGCACACATTGTGACTTGACCGGAAGATACAGGCAACTTTGATATTGACCATCCTCGTCCATCCCAGCCAGCAGCATTCCAAGCACGTGAAAGTTGGTGTCTTGCGCACAGCCACAGATGAAGCCGCTGCGGCAGGCTCCGCTGACGACATTGCGACCCACGACTCACAAGTTACTGCCCAAACAATGGCAACGTCGAAGCTCGTGGAGCAACTCCAGGCAACGCCAGGAACACCAAGAAACACCAAACAACGCCACGGCATTAAACCGAGCCGAGGCCACTTCCCCGTCATCTGTCATCCCTCTCCCTCCTTAACCGCGCCAAACACCTCACACTTCAACTCGGCGTCGTTATCAGCCCGCCGATTTAGCAGCATACTATTTTTCAACACGGCCTAGATTACATTTTGCCAACCTAGAAAAGCTCTCCTCGACTCCTCCCACTGCCAAACAGCCATCGTCTGGTTCTGTTTGTGAGTCGTCACCTGAATTTGGCAGCGGTCCGACGCCATGGCTTCTGTTTCGTCCTTGGACAAAGACCTGCGCAGGTTGCGTCTAGAGAAATATACTCCCGCTGCCGCCAACGAAGCCCGCGCTTGGATTGAGGAGGCCCTCGGGCAGAAGCTTTCGTCTTCGGATCTGCTGGAAGGCCTCAAAGATGGTGTTGCGCTATGCAAGTACGTTTGGCACTCAATCACTTCACTCCTGGTTCGAGATGCTCCCGTGCTTTTTGACCGTAAACCTATTACTGACCCCTTTTCTTCCTTTTCCGCCCTCCACTTAGACTCATCAACCTCGCCGCTCCTCCGCCCGGCGTCAAGTTCAAGCAATCGGCTATGCCATTTGTTCAGATGGAGAACATCTCGCACTTTCTTCGCGCCTGTCAGAGCTCGCCGTTTAACCTGCACCCGCACGACACGTTCCTGACTGTCGACCTCTATGAGCAAAAAGACCCTGCACAGGTCTTGCAGTGCCTGAGCGCGTTCAGCAGGGTCGCGCATGAAGCTAGTCCCAGCCGTTATCCTGAACCAATTGGACCTAAGAACCGAGCCGCAACTGGCGGCGCTCTCAGCCCGCAAGTATCCGGATATGCTTCACCGACAGGTTTCCGCGGTCGCGGCGCTTCCGTCAATGCCAATTCTTCGCCAGCATTTGGTGCTCGGCCGGCGCTGCCGCCTCACAGAACGCCCGACACGACACCTTCTGGCCGTCGTAGCCCTGCCAAGAGTCCGACTGGAGGCCGCGCATCTCCCAGTCCTGTTAGTAGCTGGAGCAAAAGGGAGCATGAAGGATCTACGGCACCGGCGTGGAATATCGCGCAATACGGATACATGGGTGGCGCCAGCCAGGGTAACTTGGGTATATCCTTTGGTGGCATGCGCCAGATCACAAGCGCCGGGCCCCGTGTGCCCACTCTAGCTGAAAAGGAACGTAGGCGCAAAGTGGCAGCCGAGAAACAGGAAGAGGAGGACCGCCAAAGACGAGCACAGCTCGAAGCTGACGAGGAGACGGCGCGTAAACAAGAGGAGCGCAAGTGGGAAGAGGAGACGCAGCGGCTGCGCGAGGAAGAACGACAAAAGACTCTGCAAGAAAAGCAAAGGTGGGAGGAGCAAGAGCGACAATGGAAGGTCGCTGAGGAGAAGAGACGCCAGGAAGAAGCCGAAGCAGACGCCAAGCTCGACGAGGAACGCAAACGAGTCAGAGGCCGTAGTGATGCCCGGCTACGGGGCCAGTTCCTCAGTCAGTATCAAGCCGAACAGCAGAAGTCAGATCGGCGAGACAGCAACACTCGTAGTGTTCAGGAAATAGAAAAGGAGCTGGAGAAGGCGCGCCTACGAGAGGAGCAATATGAGCGCGAGCGCCAAACACGCAGCTCGAGCCGGCCTGTGAGCGAAATTTCGCCTACCAAGCCCAGGTCGAGGAGCCGGCACCGAATAGCATCGCCGACGCCCTCTTTCCCAGCCGCCGTGGGACCACAACGAGGCCAGAACCGGTACGAATCGTGGACGCGAGACGATGAGCGACCATATCTTTCGAAAGAGCACGACAGCATCAACAACAATGACAAGCAGCAGCAGTCACCGGGCAAACGAGAGTCCGCACTCGAATCCACTCCGGAATCGCCTCAATGCCAACAGTCTGACGAAGTCGAGGCACAACCCCCTCTGGCATCCCCTCGCCCATTACCCGAACCAAACGTGACCCCGAAAGCCAAGCTTCCCAACACGAATGAGCACATCAGCCCTCGCCCCCTGCCAGACCCCACCAAGTACACCTCTCCCTCTGCGCAATCGCAAACCCGAACAGATCGCTTCTTAGCCTCCAACGCGGCGCCTCTACAAACACCGCCTCGCCAGATATATGCTCGCGAACTCGGCGCCACCGAGGAGCGCGACTCAGAGGACCACAGACGAGTCCAGAGCCAAGCCCAGACCAAAGCCGGCGGGTGGGCCTCCAAGTCTCTCCTCGAGCGAGAGATGGAACTGGAGCGCCAGCGACAACAGGAGTGGGAGGAGGCACAGAAGAAAACCGCAAAGGCTGTCCGCCCGGGAGATGGCGTGGATGGTATTGGCGGCGGTGTTGGCGGACGGTGGGATGTTGGGCAGTGGAGTGGTTTTACGGGGGGGGATTCGCAGAATAAGGGAGGGCAGGGGATTGGATCTGCGAGGAGGCAGATTGTTGGGCCAAGACCGTTGTTTCCTGGGGGGGAGCGATAAATCCATGGATGGTGGCAGTGCTAGAAGGTGGATAGTGTACGATGGAAGAAAGAGAGTTGTGTGTGCGGTGGACGTGGAGTTGCGTCGTTGTATACCTAGTACCTAGGCGGGAGAGCGTGGGTGGTGAGGCTGATATCCTTGTTTTTGTTCCATGATCCTATAATAGAATATACCATGATGGGTTGCTGCGTTGATTGTTTTGGTTTATATTCTTAGGTTTGGCTAGACTGCTTCTACCTTGTTCTTATAGTCTCGGCTTTCTTCTTCTCCTGCTTCTTTCTTTGAGTCTTCGTCACTTCGATTCTTTTTTCTTCGGCCTTTGAATATCTAGATAGGTCCTAATAAAGACTAGAATAGCACTTAAGTGCCTGCCTCATTGGAGTGGTTCTTGTGCAGTTTGTGTGTTTTGCTCCGATGAGGGGTGGGCGCGGGCGACGCGTCTACTTGTGGCGTTCTTTGTACATAGGTAGTCGTGGGATAGACGTAACTGGTAAGTAAGTATGTAACAAGTTTTTCTGTCGCTTGCGCCATCACGCAGCCAAGACTCCAGTTCGTTCATTGAAAAACATGGTAGTTTTGCGTCTCTATCTAAAAGCGTGTCCGCCTGAAAAGCGAACCTGCCATCTATGTGTATAGGCGGAAATCGGGGGCTGTCATCTTCTGAATCTACACGTAATAACACAGGTATATACATCATGTGACGCTTCCTTGCCACATTCATCGCCAGCTCATCAATCTCACGCCTGAGTTCGACCTTGAGCCTCCTCCTCATCCCTACAACGCCCACACATACACAAGCCTCCTAAACTCCCCCGAGCCCACTCCCGTCTCTGCTGCACCGGCAGCGAAACATCACAGTAATGATTCAGAATCTCGTCCCCCTTCTTGATGCCCCCCTCTCGACCTCCCACCACGCGCTCCTTCCGAGCCCATAGCACCATACGCCCGCCCCAATCCCAGGTAACATTCGGATCGCAGTCATGGTTCGCCAAACACCAGTACGGATGCACGGCCGCAACATCCGGCCGCCCATCTCGGAGGCTCTTCCGCGCGGAAGCCGTTCCTCGAAACTTGGCATAGAGGGTATTCAGCACCCATAGGTCGTACTGCCAGCGGCATGTATAGATGTCGATCTCCATCTTCTCCAGAATATGCAGCGGAGTCTCGATAGTATATTTAAACGAAAACGGCAAGGTCCACTCGGGAGGCGGTTCCGCGTTGGGGGGGGATACATCAATGTCATTTGCGGCCGTGGGAACAAAATCTCCCCATATGAATCTTACTTCGCGGACGTCGAGGGGGTGGATCTCCTGGTGGGCTGCCAGAGCTAATACACGAGATAAAAGCAGTAGATACAGGGCCTCGTCGGCCTCGGATGCGTCTGAGTCTTTCGCGATGGCGTCTACGTCCTTTTCGCATACGGATGGGTGGTAGCGCTCCTGGGCGATATCGTGGCAGAATTGGCTGCAGAAGACGGTGTCTTGGCATTCTTCGCAGTTGATTGCTGGGTTCTCGCTGCCTAGGGAGGGGAGTTCAGAGCTGCAGGCGTCGCAGAGGGGGTCTTTTAGCCGATTGTTGGCGGTGAGGAGGGAGAATTCTCGCAGGACGTCTTCTCCTGGGGCGATGTCCTCGGTGGCAAAGATGCCGAGTTGTTTGCAGGTTGGCATGGTTTCGTAGTGGTCCGTGTTGCTGGCTTCTTCTAAGAGAACGGGCAGTGTGGCGACCTGGATGGCGCATTTTGGCGCGAGGTCTTTGAGATCGGCGTTGAGGGCATCGAGGGATTCTTGCGCAAAGCGGTCTGGTTCGTGGTCGTTCCAGGGGTAGACTTCCCGACGCACGAGGCCGTAGTCAGGCAAGTCGTTGGGGTCGTAGTCATGCCGTCGGAGACGACGTTGGGCGACAGTGTCGATGTTGGTCTTGATGTTGTGTAGCTCTTTGTTCTCTGGGGATACTTTGAGACCACGTTCGCAGAAGCTGAGCGCGCTTTTTAAACATCCGCACAGGAGCAGGCTCAAGGAGAGAATTTGATAGGCTCTTATAGAGGCAAGGACTGCTAGACGGCGCGCAGCCTCTTCGCCGCCACCTAGACTCTCTATCACGGCGGGAGACCATTCTTTTGGGAGGTCTCCGTAGAGCATGACGTCTGGTATAGGGATTCCAGTGTGTATCATGAGGCTCTCCGTGGCCTGCTCATGATACTCGAACCCTGTGTTGCAGACCTCATCCGTCAGAAGTAGTGCCTTGTAGGCATCCCCGGCAGCCAGATCCGGATACGCCAGATTCGAATACACAACAGCCCGTTGGAGATACAGGATCAGGTCGTATGGATGGCCGTCGAGGCTCTCCGTTAGCTGGAGGCGGCGATCGAGCAGCTGTTCTCGAAGACTGACGTCGGCCATTGTTGTCATTGCATCTGAGACACGAGCCTCTCTGGCTGATGAACGACAAATGATGCGTCAGTTGGCGTGCCACGATACCGTTGACCTCACGACAATAAGTGATGCTTCGCAATCGTGACTACGCACAGCTCTGGCAAGCGAAGCACGTCTGTAGGCTACGCTTACTGAACGCTGAAGTACGGACAGTTTGGGGACAAAACTCCAGCCAAGAAGCGGACAGGAAAAAATGCTCAGCGGAAAGGCTTAGCAACTAAAGACAGAAGGCAGTCTAAGAGAAACCGAAATCAGACATCAGCGAACAAGGGGTTGATGGAGCAGCACAAGAAAAAGATTGCGATTATGCAGACAGAGCGCTCACCATATGCAGTGGAAGTCAGGTTTCTATGTATCAACCTGAAGTTTTGGCTGCGAGATTGTTTCCGATTTGGACCGGTGGACGGCTGTCACAGTGTCACTTGTGGGACGAAAAAGCTTTAATTGGACATCGACGGGTGTGGGGTATGGATTCAAAGCCGAGAACTTCAACGTCGGGACTTCAACGCCGGGACGGCAGATGAGAGAATTATGTAGAACGAAGGCGATACGCATGTATGTCCATACCTAATATGCAAGACCTCCAGTTTTCGTTTCTTACCTATGTAACAGGCCCCTGTGGCAGTAACATTCCAAGGTCGTCGAGGAATCTAGGTATCATCTAACCAGTGAATGATCAAGGCAGGAGAATCTACAGGAGTAATCGCACGTGGCCGCACAGACACGAATCACGCGATATAACTTGACTTAACCAGTGGGAGACGGATCAGGGTCCAGTTGGCAGTCTGGCGGAATGCATCACCGGAATGAACCCATAGACGAGACGCAAAAGTCGGCCTGTAATGCTAAAAGGACTCCGAGGCTCGAGCCAAACCGCAACCGAGCTAAGAAGTTACCTAGTTTCCCCATCACATGTGGAAGTGTGAAATGAGAAGTCAGTGCGTGAGTTCACATCATCACATATGCACATTCACACGAAACCTTTGTGAAGGGTGTGAAAGTTGTTTCTCCTCTAACACGAACTATGTAACTACCAAAATCTGGATGGAGGTATACAACACCCAACTTTCCTCATGCGTTACGGCGCCTTCTGCCTCGTCTCAACAATTTCGGATGCGCAATAGGGAGACTAGAAGTTATTTTAGTGAGGCAGAAGCCGCATCTCTGACCTGTAAAGAGCGCGCATGAGTAACATATGCGAATGCGCGAGCAACAACAGCATTGAATTGAGTCAAGTTCATTCCTTGATAATGCTCTCTTCTATTCCAAAGTACAATCTGCTACGTAGTTGCCGTGAGGCAGACAAGAGGCTGCGCGTTTGCTTGCACCTGAAAATCGGTCTTGATCGTTTCACCCAAGTATCCTTGACCGTAATGAGAAACCAAGACCCAACAAAAAAAATTAAAGAAACCCTTGACTGCATGTAGTAGTACAAAGATTAATGAAAGCTTTGGCTGTATGTAGCAGTTTAAAATCTGTAGAACAGGGCAAATTAAAGAAATAGCATCTCCCCGACCAAGCCCATGATATGCAGCCTTCGAACTCTCCAATGATCGCTCACAATATCGCCAAGTATTTCAGCCTGAGCCGCAATTGGCTCGTCTGGCGGCAGCACTTTACGTCTGACTCTCCTGCCGCAAGCGTATCTTCGTGCAGACGTAAACAATTTCTCCACCGCTTTTTCTTCAAGCGACTGCGCGACTTGCAATATTGCCAACCCAGTGCCCGCCTGAAGCACTTCTTGGGAATTGACCAGGCTTGGAGCTCTGCTGAACTTGATTGCCACTATTTCTCCTTGAGATGAGCGTACGATATTTGATGTTGCGGACTCACTTCGAAAACTCCAAGGCCTGAGCTGATGTATGTCCTTGTTGATCAGCAGATCCAACATGGTGAGATTTGCGTCCAATGGCGTAGGTATGTGGAGAGTTTGCAAGGCAATGGCCACGGTCTCCTACATGTTCGCAACGGTGTCAATGCAAATCGCGATGATCTTCTTCGGCACGGCAGCAGCAATCACTTTGGGAACTCCTGTATGAGATATCTTGGGCCTGAGCCACGGAAGATGCTTTGTCCAGCTGGCGTCTCGAGCATGTCGTTTGCGATACTCTCTCCACACAGATTTATCCAGCCATCAGTCCCGGGGTGATCGTTCACCTTCTGCTCGGAACGTCAGTCACGTCCGTCAGAATCTTCATCGAGAGCTATCGGCCAGTCCTTGGGCCAAATCTTCGCTCGATGGAGGAGTGTATGCAGGTCGCAATTTCTTGAGCAGGCTGACAAACATTGGCGCTTCGCAGAGACTGAAGGGCAACCCGAGATGATACAATGTCGCGGCTAATTCTTGATCGATTTGTTTCTTCTCGAGAGGCGTTATAGAGTCGAACCATTTGCGCAGAGATGGAACGCTCGGCGGTGCGCTGGGAGGAGGGGCACTCAAAGGTGCGCTGGAAGGGGGGGCACTCAATGGTGCATTGGAAGGGGGAGCATCCAAGGGTGCGCTGAAAGGGAGACCACTCAATCTTGTGCTGAAGGATGAAGCGCTCAAAGGGCATCCCGCATTTGCGAGCGCTGAGGGCTTGAGTGGCCTCCTCTGATAGCGCTCCTCGTAAGCAGCTAAAGCAGCCGCCTTGTCTCCGGGTCGCGTCCTTGGGCATGTACAAAGATGCTTCAAGATCCGCTCCAGATCATTGCTTCTTATCACCTTTGCGCATGCCTTGCACAACAGACCATCTTGCACTTTGTCGAATTTGTTGAATGCTGGATGCTTAATCCGACCCTTCTGGGCCGCGCCCGCGTTTGGTGTGATTGTCGTGAGCGTCGCTGACCGGGCTGCAGGCACGACTGCAGGCACGACGGCGGGCACGACGGCGGGTGTAACTGCAGACCTGAATGGTCTCTTTTGATAGCGTTCCTGGTAAGCTAATTCAGCATCCGCCTTGTCGACGGGTTGCGCCCTCGGACATTGGCAAAGATGCTTCAAGATCCGCTCCAGATCATTGCTTCTTATCACCTTCTCGCAAGTTTTGCACTTCAGGCCGGTTTGCACTTTGTCGAACCTCATAAAAGCTGGGTGCTTGATCGGACCCCCCTTTTGCGTCGTGCTCGCATTTGTTGGGATTGATGTAAGCATCGATGGCCTGGTTGCGACTGGGGCCCTGAGCGCGGGTGTGGCTGAGTGAGATCCGAATACGTGTCTCTGATAGCGTTCCTGGTAAGCTAACATAGCATCCCCCTTATCGCGGGGCTGCGCTTTTGGACATTTACAAAGATGTTTCAAGATCCGCTCCAAATCTTTGCTCTTTATCACGAAGTCGCAAGTTTTGCACTTCAGGCCACCTTGCACTTTGTCGAACTTCGTGAATGCTGGATGCCTGGCCCGACCCTTCTGCGCCGTACCCGCATTTTCATCGTCTGACGAAGCAGCGCTGGCGCCACCATTCGGCATGGAGTCGAAAGAAAAGTCGCCTCCAGGCATTGATTCAAATTGCGAGGCGTACGTGGCAGACATGTTGGGAACAGACGACGGGAGGGTGATGGGAAAAGGAGGAAATGAAGAACTTTTTAGATGAGCAAGATGGTTAAGGGGAAGCCGTAGATGTGAAGGAGACACCAGGGCCATACCTCTTCACGTGACGTTCCCACTTTCGTTAATCACTCGCGCGTGCATTCACATGTGAACCAGTTTTCACATCCACAATTTGTCGGGAAAATGTGAAAGTAATCTGCATTCCATGATCCTACGAAGTACCACAATACATACAACCAATCCACCAGTTTCCGGCATCGAAGCCTCCGACCTTTGATGTCGCCCATGATCTTCCACATTTCCTGACGCGCTTCAGTTGCCGCCTGACGTCATTTTTTTAGACTATGTAGTGACATGTGTGCCGTGCATTGGCAACCGGCGACCACTCGACGATGTTCATTGTTGAGCTTCACACAAGGTCGCCAGCATGCCGGAATTCCATGTACATACACCTACGGAGTATGTACCTCTCTCTATGCCTCGATGGCCTGCATTGGTGTTGCGTCCACTGTCCACATCGGGCACAAGTTACAACCACGTGCGTCATGTAAGCATCTGCACGGCAGGGTGATGAGAACAGTCCAACTCTTTTTGCTATCATTCAGCTGTCGAGTAGTCGATGGAGAAGATCCGACTCGCCGGGAACGTACAACACGACCTGCGCTCGAAACGGAACGTCATGCAGGTGCAACTTTCTGCGCGTTTCTATCTTATCTCGCCTTATCAGTCTACTCTTTCGACCCACACCCTGCCATCAACTCCGCCGCCAGCTGCACCGCAGTCACGACTCACGAGCGACATACGGAGTACATACATACATATCCATGTGCGACGGTCATCTCACATTCCTCCCATCTTAACCTACTGCCCTGAAACACTCTTTCTATTTTCATACATACTCGGTCGTACCCTACCCTCGGCCTTATCCACCTGCAACAGCAATACGCAGCCTGCAGTTACATCTGGAGCACCTACCCGCAGAATTCGCACGACCAAATCAGAAAATAAAGGGGAAAGACTTGCAAAAGAAGGAGCAAGGAATAAGAAAAGAAAAGAGAATAGACCTAGACGAAGAGTCCGAGCTTGTTCGTTCAGAGGCCTTCACACCACGTCACGATGCCCTCGCAGCCAAATCTTTACGCCTTTTCCAGCACCGACGTCCTGGCGCCGGCCCTGCGGGCGTACATTGTCCAGAGCCAGAACGCAGGCTTCGAGAGACACAACGTCTTCAAGATAGCCGTCTCAGGTGGTTCGTTGCCCAAGACTCTGGCTCAGGCGCTGCTGGCCCCGTCGCAAGGCCCGCAGGACAAGCTGGACTTTTCCAAATGGGAGATCTTCTACGCTGATGAGCGTGCCGTGCCGCTGGACCACGCCGACTCCAACCATGCCCTTCTCAAGGCGGAGTTCCTGGACAAGCTCCCCGCCGGAGACCAGCCGACGGTACACCCCATCGACCCAGCACACCTCGACGATATTCAAGAGCTGGCGGACCAGTACGAGAAGACGCTGGTCAGCAGCTTTGCCAGCCGCGACTCGGTGCGGCTCCCCATCTTCGACCTCCTCCTCCTCGGATGCGGACCCGACGGCCACACCTGCTCGCTTTTCCCCGGCCACGAGCTGTTGCGCAATTCGGACGCCTGGGTTGCCTCAATCTCTGACTCTCCTAAGCCGCCGCCCCGCCGAATCACACTCACTCTCCCCGTTGTCACCCACGCGGTGCGTATAGCCTTTGTCGCCACTGGCGGCGGCAAGAAGGAAATCATGAAGCAGATTTTCGACACCTCAGAAGACCTGCCTTGCACGCTGGTCAATGACGCCGCCGGCGAGCGATGCAGCTGGTTCGTAGACGAGTCTGCCGTCGAGGGCGTGAGCTTCCCACGAAAGGCGTTTCTATAGGAAGGCATGTCTGAGATTATGAAGACCTCGGCCCGCATCGACTTGATCCTCGGCGCCTTGAGCATGCAGCATGTGTAAGTGTTGAGAGAAAAACCAGGATCATGGATAGGACCGGTGAAAGGTTCGAGGAGGAGGAAGCGAAGAAGCAGAAGATAGGAAGCAGGAAAGAAGGCAAGCAGAAACCAGGGAGCAGGGAGGCAAGAAAGCAGACGAGAAAAGAAAGAACAAGGGCTGGACGCCGCGCTTTCTCTCTTATATTCCCTTTGGAATTTCCCGGCGTTTGACAATTGTTTTGTTCTTTTCTCACAGCACCCTTCTAGATGGACATCTTTTTGTAATTAGTGGACAAGAACGTTAGACTGAGTACAGTGGCTGATGTAAACGGTCAGGGCATCTACTCCTCCACCGCCTTCTGTCAATACATAACGTGATGATACAATCCGCGTGTGCGGTGCGAATGAAATTACACTTGCTGCCCAACCCCTTCAGGAGTTTGCCATCACCTTCCTTGGATTCTGCCTTATACGTGCTAGTTGGGTAGAACTGTAATCGTCATCTCGGGCTGAATTACTCGGGTGTTGCCAACGAGAACGTACGTGGCCTTCTCTCTCTTGTCTGTTCGCATTCCGAGGGCCGGGGTGTTTACTGTTGGTAAAAGGCATTCAACATCTTGGGCGCTTTTTATCAGTATCTTTTCCGAGGCTGTTGAAAGAGTACAGACTTGACGTCGGTTGCTTGACTTTTATCTAGGATTTCCGAGACCAAAGTGTTTGGAGCTCTCGAGTTCTCATGATTCGAATCTAAGGGCAGAGTCTAGAATTCTAGGTACCGTGCCGAGTACTTACTGGCAAATACCGCCATTAGTATCACCTATGCCAAGATTCTTTGAATGCAAATTATAGCAGTGATGCCAGCAAACTACATTCCTTCACATCAGTAGAAAACACTTGTCATGAGACGTATGCGCCCAACGCAACTTGTGTCCGAGAGGGCGCTGCCACATAGAACGAGAACTCGGTAACTGCGTCCATCTTTCCCACCTTATCCTCCCTCTTATGGTCATTCAACGTGTCATCCTTCCACCACAGCACACCAATAATAGAAGATTTGTACGTCGAAATGCAAGAAACCACGACATCTGGAGAGAAGAGCGACGTAAACTCCCCACGGTCATAGATCAGCCCTTTACTGATGAGCTCATAGAGGAACTACGAACTGCGTCAGAAGGACGCTATCATATGTATAACCCAAATCGAGAGTGTTTGGATAAATAGGCATTTTGTGGGAAAATTCTAGCTTATTAGTGAAGAGGGCCACTTTCATGCTGCCACTAGTTAGCTTGAACGGTCCCTCCTGATAACTCTAGTAGACAGGTCAGTGGTCTATGGCATTGCAGTTGAAGCTCAATCCTATTGTAATAGCGTCCTTACTGACGCAGTTCGTAGTTCCTCTATGAGCTCATCAGTAAAGGGCTGATCTATGACCGTGGGAGTTTACGTCGCTCTTCTCTCCAGATGTCGTCGTCTGCCTCCCCGTGATCGGAGGCAGAATCATGATGGGAGTCAAGATCATCGATTTGTCGCTCGGTATCAGCCATGTTTGTGTTGCGGGTGTAGGACGCAGGATTGTACATATGTAGATGGTACACGCAATAGAAAAAAATCGTGCTGTTGATGTAGGACGTAGGAAATGAGATGGGTACGCGAGTGGGAAAAAAAGGGTTTCGCTGCGTGGGGGGGGGGGGGGGGGGGGGGGGGGGGGGGGGGGGGGGGGGGGGGGGGGGGGGGGGGGGGGGGGGGGGGGGGGGGGGGGGGGGGGGGGGGGGGGGGGGGGGGGGGGG